>JAODVQ020117018.1:0-16330 GCA_025400075.2 Phenganax stokvisi
GCGTTTTTGAAAGTTTGAGATGCACTTAAATGATAAAACCTCCAAAATAGTATAGCTAAATACACTTATTTTCAAAGTTTCACAAAAATTGAGCCATTAGCCTAAGAAAAAATAGTGTTTTTACGGTGTAAACACATACTTGCAAAACAAAAATATTTGGTCGTTCCGGGGGGAGATGACAAAACGCTTCCAGATTGTTCAAGTGGGTTCAAGGTATAGTTAAAGTTAGTCATGTTTGGTGGGAAATACACACTTGATCTGTGCATTTTAGTGTGGTTAACGAATTGCACATTCAAGGTTGACGCAAGCACTCTAGAAGAAGCATGTCCCGAAATGAAAAGAGATTGTCTGGTGAAGTATTACGAAGATTTACCTCTTGCTCGGCGAAATCCTATCCTGGTATGGCGTCTAGTCAGTATTTGTTAGTGTTATAATGTATTGATTTACATGGCTGTCGCTTTATTTCCTGCCTTTTCATCAGTGCAAGCAGACAGGGGCTTTTCATGTGTGTAAATAATGTTTGGCATAATGAGGTGAGCTTTATATCTTCACCTGCAGGTATATGCCGGATGAATAATCGTGCAGTGACGCCAGTGAGGCCTCAATAGTGAAACTACTATTGAGGTTAACATAGGCTGCCCAAAAATACGTGTTGTGTGAGCAAAACTATTGCAAAAGATTGATTACCAACAAAACTCACCTCAATTCCCTTCAAATGCATGCGCACCATCATTGTTTACTAATAAATGTCTGTCTGACATTTATTAAATGTCTAGATGGTAATCAATCTTTTGCAACACAACACGTATTTTTGGGCTGCCTATGGGTTAATCAAAATTTTGTTGAGCCTTTGCTTACAAACAAACTCGACCAACATTGGTATTCAAATACTAATCAATTGTGCTGTAACCTCACTCAATATTTTACTACAGTAATAAAATGTATGTTCACTTTAGGTTGGTGAGGTCAACAGTTTGTCGTTCGAAAATGGACAAATTAGAGAAATGACAACTCTAAGCTTGAAACCACCAATATTTGGTAAATATGTTTAACTATTAGGGGAATTACCATCAGTAGGAGATTATTATTTGTTATTAGACAAACTGGATCCCAGACAAACTAATTTGCTTTTAATGTCCAAGTTGCATGAAAATTAACATCTGTGGACTGTGCCCACAGGTTACACTATCATCACATGTAGATTTATATCTACAACTTCTCTGCAATTGCTGTTTTTAAAGAATTATTTCTTAATGCTAGTGGAAGTATAGCAGCATAAGAATATATGTTATACGATTCAGTTTTGGAAGGTGCAGGTCTTGAAGCATAATGACAAAGTAGTATGCCCTGCACTTTTGGAATGGCATATAAAAATACACACTGCAAGTGCTATTTATGGAATTAAGTGAGTCCTACAAGTTAACAGAAGGTTAGATTGTTGTAGCTGCAATAAACAACTGTGTTACATCATATGTACGAAAGAACTATTGATAGACCTAAATACTATCTAACTACTTAAAGGTTATTGAAAAATGTGTGATATTTTATGTTGTAGAACTTCTTAAAACTGTATTACTCCTCTCAATTTAGCCATTTTCTATTCTAAGCTATTCTGCTTACATCCGTTTTTGCAGAAGCGGATGATGCAGGAAGTATGTACTTTCAGCCTGATTCTGAACTTGATTTTACTTAATTTGTCTTTGACTTTAATTTCCAATGAAACAGCTATAACAGATAAGCTCAAAATGAATACTATTAAATTGCCTGATTTCATTGTAATTATGGTTTACAGCCAAATTCTCCTCGCTGATATGTAGGCATGATGGCTGGCACTTTCTGAGTTATTAAAACCGCTTTGACATTGTGACCCATTTCGTGCCCTCATTCATGAACAATTTTGCCACTGCCAGGTTGAGTATCACATAAAATTCTCATCAACATGCGTTTTACTGATTTTCGTAATGTAAAAGCAGTTGTGATAGCGATCGACGAGTGAAAAACTGGGCAAATTTCAACTTTTCAAGAATAAATTGGCTTCAAAATTTCGAGACGCAGCAGTATTTTTTCAATGTGTTGAAAGAGTGGACCTACTGTTTATGAATAAAACAGGAAAAAAACACGGGAAGTAGATAGGCGGCTGATAAAAATCACAACTGAAACAGAAGAACCAAGAGTCAAGTTATCATTTCGAAGTCTCATTGCCGTTCTGCAAAGTTTGAGCTGTCCAGAATTTGGTAAGTGGATTTAGAGTTGCCGCTCATGTGTATTGTAAAGATATTATTGCAGTTTGTGCAGTATTTTAGTTCCATAGTTTACACCAGAAGTTTATGTGATGTCGATATAAATCTATAACAGCTGTAAATCTGTTGTATTAAATGGAGTTTTTTTATTAGTTGTTTTATTCTTCGTTAAACCTTTTTAGAAAAATGAAGTGTACTAATGCAGAATGGCTAGTTTTGTTGCAGTTTGTCAGTCTATATTTTGTTTTCTTTTTTTCGCGTAAGTACATGATTATAAATGCGGTATTTCGACATTTTCTTTATAAATTTAACAGGTTTGCTCGTGTGAATGGTGAATGTATGCATTATACGAAAAGCGTCAAAATGATAAATTATATATTTAAGTAGGTACATGGTAACTAGCCACAAGATTGCTGCAATCATACAATGTTCATACGTTAATTATTAGCCTTGTAGATAAAGCGTACGCCCTCTCGATCATCTAACTTAGTTCACTGTCTTAAACAGATGCGGTGAATGGAAAACTGCCGTGCGGAAAATTGTTACGGAACATAAGACTACCAGCACACACGAAGATTGCGCAAAAACAACGCAAAGCAGGAAGTGTTACGCTACGCTGCAAAGATGGCTATTATTTTAGTAAAGGAAAACAGATGCAAGATATCTCTTGCAAACGTTTAGATATTTTGTTGAATACTAATACAGTTCCTGGATGCAAAGGTATTTATCGGTGTTTGTGGTACCATAGGGGTGAATATATGTTTTGCTGTTGTCCATGAATATATTTTTGAATGATCCAGTAAAACAATCATTACCTTCGATATATTTGTTTAGGATGCGGTTCCCCCCCAGATATAAATAATGGTAAAGTAAGACTCCGTTCCACTGCAGTGGGATCTGTCGCCGTATATTCCTGTAATCGTGGTTTTAGCTTTACTGGATCAAAGACAAAAAGGAAATGTAGAAGTAATTTACGTTGGAGTGGCGGAAAAACACGCATTGCTTGTCGAGGTGAATATTGAATTGTCATCTTGGTAAAACACCAATGGTTTTTTCTAGAATTCTAGGAAACTCGATTGACCAAAGCAAAAGTTTTCGATGATAAAGTTTAATTTTGTTATTTTTGCGTTACTGGCGTACATGTAATGATTTACGTAATAACTAATGAGATCTATTTGGCACACACCAAGCCGTAGGGCGAGGATTGTACCATACAGACCGAGGTACAATATTTCTTTGTAAAGACGACGCAAGCAAGATTAATAAAAAAGTTTATTATGGGTTCTCAGGCATTTGTACTCGAAGAAAAACAAATGGTCATTTGAATTGCGTAATGGTAGCGTGGTGCACATTTGTTAGAAGAAACCAATACTTACCAATATAGCTATTGCATCATTTCCACTTAAAAGAATTTAAAAATCTTATCAAAAATAAGTGTAATTTTCAACTTTTTAGCTTTTATCGTTCTTGATTTCAGAACGTTGTTTGCTTCTTTTTCGTACTGACCGCTAAAAATACTTCTCAGCCAATCGCAGCCGGCGCTCTATTTCATTGAAGGTGACGCTTGCCATGTAATAATGGCGAAACAACTCGTAATTTTTGGTATTACTAGATTACTCTGGACTGGGATGTGGTCATTCGCCATTTAAACCTTTCGATGCCAGAGCGAGAATTGTGGGCGGGAAAAAAGCCGATGGAGAAGATTGGCCATGGGCGGTGAAGATATTTTTTGAAGGTACATCTATGTAGAGCATATTAAAATGATTATTTCAAAGATCTGTGCATGCATACAATTGTCAGCATGTGGCATCGACCAAGAGTGATGGAACCTTGCTGTGAGAGAAAGTTGCTTTCCGAGACGAATTTTGATTGGTGGAATACTTTATCTCCTCTACAACGAGTAGAATCATGAAAACCAGTTCACACTGGTAATATTCTCAATTGTTTCAACTGTGGTTCTTGGGAATATTGCCAAATTTAACTATTGACAAGCTGAAAAGCAGTTTTTATAAAGATTGTTTAATTATGTCTGGTTCCAGTACCCCGTCAAACAGAACGATACTGTTCGAACAGAATAGGCGCAGTAGAAACAAAGAGTTTTTAAGCTTCAAAGGTTTTGAATTTTAGTTAAATTGTTTGTTCGTAAAACATTTTCTTACGGCATCCACTAAAGCAATAAGACTCAGTTTTTGGTTACATGTTTGGACACGTTTTAACCACATAACCCACTGAACATCTCTTTGCTTCCAAAATAACGAAGATGTACATGAGTTAGGAAAGCAAAAGTGCAAATATCTTGTTAATTTTTGTTTAGATAGAGAAGTGTGTGCTGGAACTTTGATTAATAAAGAGTTCGTGTTATCAGCGGCTTCTTGTTTTCGGGGTGGAAATGCAATACCTTCGCACAAGTTAGTGTGTTTAACATAGAATTACTGTAAAGACTATAAAATTATATAATAGTGAGTATAAAGTTGTTGTTTTTTGTAAAAAATGATTTTAAGTAAATATATTGTTGCCTAACTAGCCGGTTCGTTTGTTCATATTTCCTAACGCAGCTCTAGTTCATTTCTTCATGGCTAGTGCAGTTGTTCTGGTCATAGAGAAGCTATCACGTTGGAAGACGGAAATGGGAAATTCCAGCTATCGACTGAATATAAATTCGTCATCACAGCTTGCAAGGGCATTCGAAAATGCAGACGGTGGTTGTGAAATGTTTCAAAATGCGGAACATTTAGCCCTGCGAAGCTTGCAAATTATGTATATTTTCGCAGGGCATGTGATAGTTTAACTACTTTCAGCGCGTAAGTGGTTATTTTGTTCCCTCGCCATTCAAAAATACGCATAATTTGCAAATTTGAAGGACAATATTTTCCGCATTTTACCACATTTCGCAACCAAAGTTTCCAGCTTTACTTATTTTTGGATGCTCTTTTAAGCTGTGATGATGGATTTCTCTGTTCTTGTCTTGATCAAAATTTGGTCGAGGAATATTTCTAGATAAATAATTTTCCTTCTTAGAGTAAAAGTGATGTTTCAAGACAAAAAACGCGCAATGGTGACAAGTCTTGGTGTCTACCGTCATTCGCAGTACAATTCAGCTACCTTTGTCAACGACATCGCACTTATTCGTATTCCAAAATTAAAACAGTACAAACGAAACCAACAACCAATTTGCCTATCACGTCAGATAAACATCACGAGAATAATTAAAGATGGCAACAATATGTACACTGTTGGTTGGGGTAGTACGCTTCCAGCCAAATTCTACACACCTCCTCTACACCAATTATCAAAAGATCTCAAAGCAGTGAAGCTTCCGTTCAAAAATGACAAAGTATGCGCGGATAATGTGAACAATAAAACAGCTCAAGGATATAAGAACTGGTATTTCAATAGTACTACACAGTTTTGTGCTGGCGATGTCACCGGCCAAAATGATACATGTTCTGGAGATTCAGGTGGTCCAGCAATGGTGTTGCATATACATCCGGGAACCTTAAAATGGCGATGGTATCAAGTTGGTATAACGAGTTGGGGCAATGGATGTGCTCAACCGGGCGAAGTTGCCTACTTTACTAAGGTTACCGCATACATCGACTGGATTCATGGAATAGTCAGATCTCGTTAACATTCGAATTGTAATTTTATTCGTTTTCAAGATAATTTCAGTTATAGTAGAAGACGACATTATCGTTACATCCACATTCTGTTAGTCTTCGATTAATTGATCAGCAACATTGTTAGTAGTTTATACTTTTTCATTTCTGGATTAGCGGGTTAATTCTTTATAATAAAAACTTTTTGTATGTTTAGTTTGTCAATTGAATTTGATGCGTTTTAAGAATTACCGGTTTTAGCGACCCACAGACATCTTCGTAGTATATCTTTTGGGTTTTAGGATTATAATGCATGACGAAACGAAAGTGTGTAGAGTGGTTTGTTGTTGAACACATGTATGCATGTTGGCATGTATAATGCTTAAATGTACTGGTGTAATCTATACACCGTCATGTTTGTGTGCCTCATGCATACAGTAGGTTGCGTGTTGAGTTTTCCACTTAACAAAAAAAGAACATTCCAGATAAGATGTATTATTTTATTGCTGAAAGAATTAATTTGGCTTTATACCGACGTATACACGTGTAACATGTATTCCAAGATGACTTGTTAGTTGGTGGTCAGGAAAAGTTATCGAGGCTTATTTATTTTTTCGGCAGGGACACGCGTATTCTGTCTTTAGATTGTTGAAAAATAACATAGAGTTACTAGTTTAACCATCTCGCTAACGTTTGCCATTTTTCAGAAATTCCCAGATTTTTGAGCGCTGAAGAGTGTGATGACATCATTAATTTAGCGCAGAAACAAGGCCTTCACACTTCCTCTACAATGGATGAAGATTTGTTGGAAGACGTGAAAAATTTTGAACAAGATCAAAATGATACATTTGAATATTATGATTATAATAAAGATGATGCTTTGGACGTGGATGAGGTAATTAGTTGATAAGATGGAGATGCGATTTGAAACTTTGTGAATTTTCAACTGAAAACTGAGCATACCCCTGAGAGTTTTGGTCCTCTGCAATTGCAATGAAGCTGTCATCCAATGAAAGATTCCCTCAAGAATTCCATTCATGTGTTATTTCAATTGTCCAAAAGTTCAACAGTAAACGTCGGTATGTTTTTAGGCAAAGTGCCTTTTATTCTTTTAGGTTTTAAATCTGTTGGATACAGAATTGGATTTTTCTCCTGATAGAGGAGATGTCATTGACATGTGAGTGCAGTTCAAATTTAGAATACTCCTATAAAACGTTGATTCAGTTTTACTACCTAATTGTTTGTTTTGTGTTTTTTATCGGGCGAGAATTAGAATATAGTAATAAATGCATTCTGATCAATCAATTTGGGTTGCAATATTTTTATTTTCAGGTTCAAGACGATCAAATTGGATACAGATGGTGATTGTAAGTTCTGTAGAGTGTATACTGTTAGTGGATCATGAATAAAATTCGTCTTTGGAGCAATAGGTTTTAAAACGACACTCCAGGCCAAACACCAGTTGCACTTATATGAAAGGCCTTTGTCAGCTTATCTTGTACTGTACTAGTAATTCATTCGCCTGAATTCTTTTCTGTTTCCCCAAACAGCACAAAATAAAACTACTAGTATTTTTTCATGTTTTCTTTTGAACTACATGTCATGTAGTGAGAATTAACGAGAAGGAATTTCAAGAAAAAGATACCAGAGCATTCATCAGATTTGTTGCTAGCACAAAACGAAAAAAGCCGTACACAAAGAGTAGAAATAGTAATCAAACTTGGTTGGAAACAGATAAAAACAGCGACAAAACATTACAATCATTGCGACAAAGGTGAAAGTTTTTCTTATCTGTTATTGTTTGGCTCAAAATAGCTGACTCGGATAAATTGTACAGATACGTACATCATTTTAAATGCTATTCGGTAGCATGTAGCCTGTTAAAAAATTTTGTAGAGGGAATTTTCGTTCTGTTTAGGCTTCAGAAATTAACGCAATTACCGATGGTGCTTTTAAATGCGAGTGAAAGCCTTCAGGTAGTCTGGCTGTTTATTTCATCCATCTTGAGAAATACTCCGCAAAAATTTAGGATTTTTGCGAAACATTTGCCACTATGTTCAATCAACATTAAACTTATGTTTTTTACTAATACTGATACATACTCTACGATCTTTATTTAGGTGGTTAGTTATGGTGCGCGAGGACATTATAATTGTCATATGGATAGCGATGATATCGATTCAGAAACGAAATGCTGTCATTTGGATGATTATGAAAAGTCTGATTGCCGCGTTTGTAGGTACTGGTCCAATACCTCCGCAGATTTCCTTCGGAGTTCTCTTCATTAACACCCACGATACGGTATTTACGACTGACTAGACTTTTTCTATAGGTATCTAACTGTGTTGTATTTTCTAAACGATGTCGAAGAAGGGGGAGAAACGGCTTTTCCTGTAGCTGATAATGCCACCTTTGATGAAGATGTGAGTTTTGTTAAAACTATAGCTATTTACGAACATGCAGTGTAGCTGCAATGCGGAGCTTTAGAGTAGTCAATCAAAGCTGGTCACTCAATTGATATCAAACCTAGACTTTGAGAAGAAGTTGATTATTACATACTCGTATCGATAGTCTGATGTAGGGTTTTACTGCGATAAACCTAAACAAGCAAATGTTTTATACGCGTAAAAGCTTTCTCCCCAAAGCACTCACATTAAATGGTATAAAATGTTAAGGTTCTGCCTTTTTACCTACACTATGCAGTCTTGGTTTTTATGTTGCTGTCTCTACATTTCTATGCAATCTTTATATTACTATCAAAGCTCTGCACTATTCTGGGTTAGTTCAAGTTTTTCTTTTGAGAGTTGAGCTTGTAAAGTGAATTTTGCGCATTTTTTTGGCGAAAGTACTATACATATACCTTCGATCTTCCATTGCCCATCAAAAATTCGGTACTTCCCATTTATAGGTATGGCAGAAAGACATGGGAAGAGTTTGCAATGTCGGTCGTAACTGTCACAAGTCAAATCTTCGTGTTAAACCCGAGAAAGGTAAAGCAATTTTGTGGTACAGTCATGAGATTAGCGAGAAGACAGGATGGTTGGGGGATTCGGATCCCTATAGCTACCACGGTGGATGTGATGTGAAAAGAGGAAGGAAATGGATTGCAAACAACTGGATATCTGTCAGTGAAAACCGTACAGATGATATCGAATTTTGGGTCAAATATCTTCAAAATGCAGGTACGTTTGAACACACAATGGAAAGGCAAGAGTCAAGTTTTCGGAGATTAGGTTGCTCCATTTCTAAACTCCAAAAGGGTTGCTTTATCTCAATCTACCACCGTCTACACAGTCAGTAAGCAAGCAGAACCCCATAATTAGCACGATTACTTCGTCACTATACTGTCTTTTTCTCATTTGAAAACCTGCACGGCCATCCCATAAATACGACTGTGTTTTAGGTTCAATAGTATAGTAAGAGTAGTGCTTGCAACACACTTCCATTATATGTAGAAGACACAAGTGGAGTGCCAAATAGTTGACTTGCAAATGTGTTCCACGCCGGCCATTCTCCTTGAGAGTGGCATTAGCTCATGTAATTCGCTCACATTTTTGTGCTGCTGATTTCTATTTGAGTTCTATTATCTACGGTAGATCGTGACTCGAAAAGGAATCGTGAAGAAGCAAACGCTGGCGGTCACGAAAACAATGGCGTGTTTGATGAGGTTTTTCAGGCTGTCGAAACAGAAACGAGAAAAGAAGAGGACGTTAATACGATATTTGACGCTTTGGAACATTCGGAGTTCAAGAACATCGATAAGAAAGAAGAGCTGTGATTCGCGAGCAGGCTCGTCTCTTCTTGACATTTTGTGTCGCTTACGACAGCATTTCGTAGCACAATATGGTAAAGACAACAAAATTTGCTTTGAAAGACGCTAAAACTCGCCACAAAGTAAGATAAGATTCTCCAAAAGAATACCAGGACCAGACTTTGCCATCAAAAACCACAAATTTACCATGAAATTTGCAAGCACATGTGTTTATCAATGTCAATATCGATAAAAATTTGCCATGCTTGAAGGAGCAATGAAATACACAAATACACAATCGTTGCAATGTCGTTTGCTTTGCCGGTTTTTTATTGAAAAAATGTACAAATCACTTCACAAGACTATATGTCTAAAGATACTAGGTATTACTTTAAATATTTAGGAGACCAATTTCGAAGAAAAAGGTGTTTATATCGGTGCAGAACGAGGAAAAAGGACTTTAAATACTAACGAGGATATGTACAACAAAAAATCACAAATAGACATTTAAAACTGTACAGTATAAGTTGATTAATATACTGCAAGTTCATAACTCACTAGAGATTAAAGATAGATTTTTTAACCTTATGCATCCATATACTTTAAACTGATGACTTTTGAAGAAATATTTTACCTTGGTGAGTCTTTGTGACTTCACAAATGATAAGTATCGTTCTTGGCAACTTCATATTCTTTGTACTTCGATGTTTTGTCGTTTCCCTGCATGAGCGAAAAATTTTTGAAGTTAAATAAGTTATCAAGGAAATAATGTAGCTTAGAATTTCCCAGAAAGTAGAAAGTTCAAGTGAGACTGTAAAAAGCTATATTTTTTTAGCTTGACAATGATAACCGAGTAAAAAAAATTACTCGTCCTGCAGGCTACAACATCCGGACGATATAGTATGATTGAAAAACAAATTCTTTTGCCACAACATATTTTTGTGAAAGAAAAAGATTGAGAAACACTTGCTTAATTGATTGCAAAGAACGAAAAATTACTCGTTCACATTCACTCTGACCGAAAATAATAAATTATCATAACAATGGCAAAGAAATCATTCATTTACTATTTAAAAAACTCTTTGAAAGACTTTTTATGATTCCAATATTGCTGAAAACAAATTAGAAATTGGTATCCGATTGAACCAAACGCTTCCAACTTTCACCATGAGTGGATTCCCTCTTCTTTCTTCTTGGTTTTGTGATTTGTATGTTTTTTCGGGGTTATGGCTGTTCTTAGTGGTCGCCGAGTATGATGGTTGCACTCAATACTCTGATAATAAAGTCGGAGAAAGTTCGTGCCAACAAAACTTTGATGTCAACCTGAAGTTGCAAAGACAAACAAAAGATGTGGTAATGATGAAACATCTTCCAAGAATAGACCCAGTGAAGGTTAGACTCTTTATATAATGGAACTGTTTCCAGTCATCTCTTACGATGTATTTTTCTGACGTTCATAGAATACTTGTAGATCTTTCTTGACTCTCTTAATGCACATTTGCGTGCAGGGTATTTCTGAAATTGCATTGTCATTATCACAGTGAACACATATCTTCCTTCATTACAAGTACGCCACTTCTGGACTTAATTTAGAAGAATCGATTCAAATCTATTGCGAACAACATTGTCAACACAGATTTGATTATATAACCAAATGTTTTGCTGCAGTAGTGAATGGGTTTTCTTTATGCTGTAAAACTATAATTATACTTACATCATGAAAGAAGACTAGGTCTGTATATGCTCCGATAATTGTATATTAATAGTTTGGTCGATAACCGTGCGGTGTTAGTGGCGTTTGGTTTTTCAACATAATTACAGGTTGGTTACACAAGAGATGTGCACATGGTTCCAGGAAGGACACATCAAATGCAAACTCTGGCGTTGAATCCACCAATATTTGGTAAGAATATAATATGAAAAATCTTTTAAATTGCTTATGAAACATATATTGCGGTAATGTTTTGTTTGGCGCGAGCATTCAGGAACAAGTTTTGCTGGTAGTGTTTTTTTTTTGGAACTGAACAAAATAAATTTGAAGTACCTCTAAACGTTCTGCGTACTTTCATAAGCATTGCTAATCTTAGAGTACTTCTTAAGCACACAAAAGTATTTTAATGAACTCTAAAACATATAGAGTGGGATAAACGTTTTTGATGCAAAGTGCGTTGCTATGAGAACGAAGCCCGTTGGCGCACCGCGCACTTCCCAAATTACTCGCTTATAAATGCAAACGAATAATGATCCATAAGTGATAAGAATCAACTTGCAAACTTTTTTTCGAATGAACAAATTCACTGACTGGTTCAGTCCATCAATGACGAAATCAGTGCGGGCAATTGTGCAATGAAGAAAACAAAGAGAAAATTTTCAAGACTGAAAGCTATTGGTTGCCAGTGCACCATGAGGGTATATTACCGTTGTTGCTCGAGGTAGTTTGTGTTTTTTTAGAAGTGAAAGATTTTCTCAGTGATAAAGAGTGTGAGTTGATAATCAACGTGGCAAAAGAAAGTGGTCTTGCAGAAAGCACTACAGTGGGGAAGAATCGACGTCGCATGTCACCGCAGGAAATCATGGAACTTTTCAACTCGAATGATCTCAACTCAGATGGAATTTTGGACACGTATGAGGTAAGAAAAATAGCATTTCATAAAGACAATGAAGTTGTACTTGTTCCATTTTATAGAACGTACTCACCAGCACGTTTCGATTCCCCGTTGTTGGCTTGTTTGTGATGTACTTCATGTACATGTACTATATCATAAGAGGACATAAGTAAACCCATATAAAGACTTCCAAGCAACCTATATAAAGCTGCTAAGCAACCTATAATTGTGAACTAGTAGCAACCAGGGGGCATCTTTGTTTTTTATTATCTAAAAGCAATGTAGTGATGAATATGTTTCCTCTCACGTAACTTGCAACTTAATGCCCGCACCCTAAGTCACCAACCCTGACGTTCTCCATATGTATGTATGCCTAGACTGGAGAGATGTTTACCAAATTAGCTGGACTTGTACTTGGAGACGAAGATCTGTTGCAATTGTAGGTGTATATGCATACACTTATATGTACCTTGGTTTCTAAAAACTAAAATGGTTGATTGTTTTTCTGCAATTCGATACTTTTTGCTAACATGTTCATAAATCGTATGTGCTCGGGTGCTGAACGGTTAAACAAGCATATACACAGTTAATGCAATAGTATATTTCAGGTTGACACAACTAAAATTGGACGAAGATGGTGACGGTAAAAATTCATATATTTTACATATTTTAAACCAGTAATCTATCTAATTCTGACGATAAAAGCGTTCATTGATTTTCAGCTGCTTCCCTCTTAGGTAAGCTGTCAGACAAGGAACTTTTCCTTGGATCAGATGGTGAAAATTACGAGAAGTTCTACGAGTATTTAGACAATTTGAAAAACATGAATCCAGAACGAAAGGTCCGCTATAGTGACACAGTGTTTCTGAAACCTTCAAGCATAAGTCAGTTGTTTGAAGATCTTAGACACAGGTTAGTAGAAATGCGTTCCAGAACAAGCGGCGTTTTTGACGACACTACTGCAACATGGATGTCGATCAGAAGCAAACTTGACGTTTTCTACCGATCACGATGCTTGACGTTTCTCATGCCGTTCGTGTTGTCAAAAACGTCGCTTGCTTAGGCTCTCTATTGCTTTGCTTCACGCAAGTCAAAGTTTAAATCCCTCAAAATTTTGAATTTTTCAGAAGTACGTTCAAAAATGACAAGCCGTCATTTAAAACACTAAATTTTGTGGTTGTTATAAACCGATTTTTATTGCAATTTAAAATTTCACCCAAATGTACGGGCATATGCAAAATGCGACAGTGGAAAGCAGTCGGTTTATCTCTACTTATCTTTACATGATGAAATTTTGCACAAAGTTTTATAGATACATGGCAAAAGAGTCCTGTTTTGGATTTTTAATGATTGCAGTATGAAAAAAAACTTTTCATGCAATTTCTAGCATTTTCATTCAACGTCATTCTTTATATAGAATCGTAAATCTCACAGGCTTGCCTTATGGTATGATCAAAGCCGGTGAAGCATTGCAGGTACAGTGTCATTCGCTCACCAACTGAGGGCTCACATCAAACTTTTCAAGTTATAGGCACATACATGTGAGTAATAACCATGCATTACTTTTTTGTTGAAGGTGGTAAGATACCGAGCAAGAGGGCACTACCATTCTCATCTTGATTCAGAACGCAATGCGCAAAGCGAAAAGTGTTGTCAGTATAGAAATTGGAAGTCAGGTTGTAAATTATGCAGGTGAGTTTTACGTGTTCCAACGGGTTCCTGGTTTTCATAGGTCTACTCTTACTCTTTGCTGGTAAAAATGTGAGTCTTGTTATCTTTAGGTATATGACAGTGTTGTATTTTCTAAATGATGTTGAAGAAGGCGGGGAAACTGCATTTCCTATTGCAGATAACGCTACTGTCGATTCCAAGGTACAATAAGAGTTGTATCAATTTAATTGCTGGAGATGCTCTAATTACTATAAGGTAGTTTCAAATGTTTATCCTGCATCATTCGCCTATGCTCTACTCAATGTTCCATGCAGATACTCTTTGGGAGCGGACGTCACGTCCTGGATCTTGGTCGTCATTGCCATGATGCAAATTTATATTACAAGCCTAAGAAGAGATCAGCATTAATTTGGTACAACCACCAAATTGATCCTAAAACTGGATGGCTTGGGGAAATCGATATTCGCTCACTCCATGGCGGATGCAATGTTATCAAAGGTTCAAAATGGATCGCAAATAACTGGATTGATGCAAGTACTGACTACTCCAACGATATTGATATGTTCGTTAAATCTCTTTTCGACAAATCGCTGTCATAAACGCGCCATCGTGCCATACGCGCAGCGTCATGACGCACAGTATACATTGCTTTATAAATATAGTGTAAAGTTTTAGTATGCTCCGTGAATATAATCTATATCTAGTAGCTCTAAATTTATTGCTTTTAAGTTGCTTTACAGCTTTCAGCATAATTTACAACACCAATTAATACACACATGACGAAGATATTCTATAAGAAGCATTTTCATTGACCGTTCTTGGTAGACGGAAAATGTATAGTTATCTAGCATCAAATGCTTTGTCTCTAGCAACAACAGACTCCTCAAATTGTATCATGAATGTCGTGCCTTTGTGCCAATGAGCAGTTACCTTGCAGTGCTATAAATGAATAAAGTTCCCAGTGAGATTAGAAAAATAGTCCAAGACTTGTAAGATGACAGACATAAGGGAGTACGAAGATGCGAGTAGTTATTTATTTATACTCACAAAGTTGCATCTAAATAGTATTTCCTCAACAATTCCCGCAATAAAATATGCGCAATTTAATCCACCTAATATGAAAAGAGAACTACTGTACTGCAGAAATAATTAGTATTACAGTGGAGCAATAACAGCTATATACCTTTGTCTTTTTGTCTTGAAATGAATTTGTTAACTAATGGTTCTTTCTCAATTATGTAATCTAATTGGCTTGGCTAAGAAAATCTACAGTTATGATCTGAAAGACTTAAGGCCTTTAATGAAACTATCTATCATCTGATGTTTTGGTAGATACTAAAGAAAGTGGGTGCATGCAATTTTACTTAGTCATGATGTTACAAATGGCACAAGGATACATGTTTTATCATCATCATTTGATTGTTCAAGTTTGTCTGCTTCTTTTCCAAACAATGACTGCAATTATGATAAAATTTCCAAATTGATTTTAGCAAGAATCACTCTATGACCTAAAAAATATCACCTACTTTCCAAACTGTTGTTTTGATCAACAGAAGAACATTAATTATTCTTGTTTCTCGTTTGTATCCCTTCTCACGCACAACTAACACATCAAGTATTCTTGCACCAATACTTTTTCCCAAATCTGATAATCTGCACAGAAGAAGTTAAAATAACAACAGTTCTAGTTATAAATTATACATTTTGAAAAAATTACTGAAGACTACAAAGTAGTCATCTTAAATTCATAGAGTAAAAAAACTATTACCAAAATAAATCATCACTATACTAGCAATTGATATTAATTAATGGCTCCACTTAAAGCAATATGTATGTTGGGCTTTGACTTTTATTCTACAATTCCATTTCCACCTTGGTAAGTCTCTTGCTACTATATTACTAGTCATCTTACTTGGTTTGCAGATCTGCTACAGATGTGACTCTGTTTTGCGAGTATTGCACAATCTCAGAAAAAAGCAAAGCAAAGGAGCTTATATGCACCTAGAAAATGACATTCATTAATGACTGATGTTGTAGATCTCTGTGCCTTGACTAATTCTTGGTTTTCATATACCACAATTCATGGATGGTTTCTAACTGGATCCATTGTCATTGATGAACAATGAATTAATTCTGTTATTTCTTCTTCATTGTTTTTTTGCAATAGTTCAAAGAACATCACCAATGAAATGTGATACATGATGTATTCAAGGCTTCATTTCAGATTCTCCTATGAAACACTGGTATTTCAAGAAAAACTTTGCAAAAATGTTGTGGAATTGGAGCATATGCTTTTGATTGACAGTAGTAGGGTCGCTGGATTCACAAGAGTGGTTCACCCGTACAGGGCAGAGGTTACTGGAAAAAGCCTACCAAACAAGGTTGCTGGTATTATTTACTGGTCAGGGGCTGGTTGTACGAAGCCCGTTTAACTTAAACGGTGGATAAGCCAGAATTTAAAAACAC
>JAODVQ020117125.1:0-16328 GCA_025400075.2 Phenganax stokvisi
CGCTAAAACACGACGACGGGGAAGCTAAATGTATAAATTTATAGTCTCAAGAAGTTCTTAGAGAATTCGCGACTGCGTAGTGACCATGAGGACGAATGAACACGCCGCCAAATTAAGCCTTTCTATGCCTTCGTGGGAACGTAGAAGTTTTGCGATGTTAGAATGGTTATTCCACAAAGTCAACCTAATAACAAATATTGCATCGTTTACCCTCGACGTATTCGTTACCAGATTACTCAGAAAGACTTTAAGTTTTTATTGTTGCGCTTGGCATTGCTTTGGACTAATTATTCAGTAAAATAGACCCCGCGTCGTCGAGCCGTCCCGTACCGCGTCTTAAATCGTAAACTCTACTACACAGCAACAGTTATAATCCCTGACCTTGATATAGCCATGAGTTCAATAAAATCACCTTATTTTGAGTTTCTTCAAGAAATTCCTGACAAGCTTCCTTTGCTATAGTTACACTCTTCTTAATCAAATTCCTCGCTTCCTCCGCTGAGCATCCTGCATAACGACGAAAGCCATCAATACTTGCCTAGATTGAAAATTTCCCATTACAAGGAAAAGTTAAGTAAATGAATGAGGTTTAGCCAGCCATGGCAACTGGTGTCATGTATTTGAAATTGTCAAGCATTTATTCAAAATTCATTACAACTACATGACTGGTAGCCTGGCAGGCCTCTCATGGCTACATAATAAAAATGCTACTACTTGGAGAGAAACATACTATCTACAGTATAGAGCACACACCTGATAAGACGCTGTAAGTATAATGTTAGCACCACTGTCGAGAAAACTATTGTTGACAAAAAAATGTTTGAAAAAAATATTTAAAAAAAAATTTATGTATTTAAAAAATTGGCAATGTTTGCAAGGCTAACTCTATGAATAAGGCAAGTTTACACAAGTTACTGTAGCTGTGTTATATTAGCATTGCAAACCTTTTGTGAACCCTTTTTATTGCATCAGGATTGTTGATTAGTGCTCTAGCACTCCATAATGGATCATCCTAGTAAGGACAATCATTAAAACAAGTTCATGCAGTAACTGGTTTCTTCCCTAAAAACCTATATCAGTTAAAAATATTAAACTGGAGCAAGTACAGAATGTCAGGCAAGTCAGACCAACTTTCTTCGTCACTTACACTGTGCTTACTGCAGATAGTGCATTGCTGCTGCAGTGGGATTGGTTGCCTATAGCTACTGGCCTATGGTATATGGCTTCCTATTCCACAGAGCTAGTCACAACACTCAACCCTATAAAACGTACGAAATGCTGACAACTCCTGGCTAACTCAGTCATTCAGGACTGTCTTGGTTGTGAAAAAAGGCTGACTCAGTCATGAGAGCAACTTTGACCAAAATTTGGTCAATTGGTACAGATTTTCCCAAGATTAATGGGAAGAGTAGCAACTGAGTTAGTCGTAGGAGTAAGGTAGGATAGAATGCTGCATGCTGTACTGTAATGCTGAGTCATTGACATTAATGGCCCTGGAAATGAGAAAAAGCAAAGTGCTATGTGGAGTCAGAATGATTTAGCATATTCGAGCTAGCGTCTTCTCTTGAAGAGTAAAATCAGCTGGCGGACGGGCACTAAATATATTACACATTAATTGGTAGTTAGGGCTTGAAACAGATGCAATGACTGTCATGTTACATGTACTTTATGAGTCTCACAGATAGATTGATTAATACGTATTCAATACAGATAATCTAGTAGATACTACATACTGTAACTGGAACACCTTGTCTTATAAGTTCCGATCCAAAACCTCCATCTAAAATATGAATCTTTGAAAACATGATTATTGCAGAATATGAGAGAAAAGTCATGTGAGATCAGTTTGATCATTTTGAAATGGTTTGGAATGAGATGGATTGCATAAACACAATGACGTGTTCGTGTCGGGAAGTCCCTTGAACCCGGGAGTCCGGGGCGCCCGGACGGACAAAGAAGACTTGAAGAATTTCGTAGTTTCGGTTTCGAAAGTCTGTTTGGCAAAATTAGGTTCCTGGTATTCGAAACCGATTACTCAAAGACCACAATATGTGAATATCATGAGAAAATAACGAAGGCGTTTTACTAAAGAAAGATTTGAAACAAAAGCTCAAATAAAACTGCAGGTACCAAGAAATTGCAAACTTCGTTTCACGAATTTGAAAAAAGTTGGGGTGTTTATATGAATATAGGAGAATATTTGGTTAAATTATGATGGATACAGAGCATGGTAACGCTGATAGTTACGAGTTTATAAACGAGAGGGATGCTACAAGTATAAGATCGGATTCAGGCGATCTGAGTTCCTTGGATTCAGGAATTCCATTGAGTGAGAAAGAAATTGCATTGGCAAAACATGTACGACGTCTGAAACAAGAAAATAAAGAACTAAGAAGTGCTATTGACAATTATCAAGAAGCGGTGCAGGTGAAAAGATTTCTATGGTATTAGCCCCATCGACCCATTGGTGCAAGGCTCTCCCCACTACAAGTAAAGTTACATGGCATTAGACAGAGGGTGTTATATAAATAGGGTGCATAGCCAGGCATTGTATCGGTCATGCCCGTTTATTTGATTCAAGGTTTAAATTAAACTATTAGCATTTTGTTGAAAAGTTCATATTTTAGAATGTTGTCAAAAGCAAATCCTGTATCATGAGATTCAAAAATTGATCAAGTTCAAAAATTTATCGTTATTTTCTGGTTTGCGAACATGTTTTGGAAGTTAAAAATTATGGCTATTTTGATGTAGTGAAATCATTGTAGATTTTATTTCTGTTATTGTTTTATGCAGTTGTAAAGATTTTTGCTGTATTTTTACATTGTTTGGTGGTATATGTATCATTTCTTTAACTAAAGTTTCCTAGTGCATTGGGATGTTCTATAACTGTATTACACTTAGATTGCCAGTGTTAGTGACACGTGTGGACCGTAGCAGTCAACAGGAATTTCGGGATTGTCAAGTAAATAGTCATATCTCTGTCAACTAGATTTTAACAGTTGTATTTAAACTTCAAATCAAATGGTAAATAACCATAGCCATTGGGCTGCCTGTAGTTAACCTGACATTTTGTCAACCATATTCAACAGGGTGAAATAGATTAGGAAGACACATTACGATCCACCTCTGACAAACCGCTTAACTGGCAAACGTAAAATTGTCTGGTGTTTGACAGAATAAGTGTATGAGTGCAGCTGATTGAGAGCATTGCCAGTCAGTGTATTAAAAGAATCCAATAATGTGCCAGGGCAAAACTGTGTGGGATTTAAGAAAGTAACTTCAGTAAGATACAAATGGGGAGTCTAGGGTATATTGCTACTTGTAACACTGGCTTAACATTGAATATGGTTTGAACTTTTTAATTTTTACTATCAGTACTGACCGAACATGTGCTTTAATACTATCTCTAATAATTGTTCATTCTGTGAATTGAACAGCTATGCCAAGAGAACTTGAACAATATGATTATACGACAAGAAGAGATACAATATGATGCCTTGCAAAAGTATAATCAAGCCAAGACAAAAGTTCAAAGACAAAATGAGAAAATTTCCAGCCTTGAAAAACAACTTGAAGAAGAAAAAATCAAATATTCAAAGCAAGAAGTGCCAGAAATTGAGGCTGACCAAAAACAGAATGAAATTGATGAGAAGGTGGATGTTTCAGAGAAAAATACTTTAAAAGAAAATATCAGCTGTATTCAAAAGGTTATTACTGCACTTTCGTCATTAAGCCAAGATGAAGGAAAAGTAAGTAGAAATTTTTTCAGAAAAATGTTTTGAAAGTGGAGTTCGTATTGATTATCATGCCTGCTGTCGTAACAAGTGGATAATTTTTTTAGACATCCTTAACACCTGATGTTCTTCAAGACTTAATCAGTCTGAGTAAATCCATAAAACCTTTGATCACTGTTGATTCAGAAAATGACAATGCTTTAGCAGATGAGCTCAAATCTGTAAAAGAAAAACTACAAGAACAGGGTGAAAAATGTGCTGAACTCACATTGAAAAATAATGAACTTCACGATATTGTCAACAGCACAGGAAAGAAAGGAGTAGGTGTGATTGAAGTGCAAGAAGAACTGAAATTATTGAACAAAGATATGGATGAAATTGACATGATAAGAGCTGGACTTGTATCACGTGATAGTCAGACTACTGAAGAGACTTCTTATGTTGAACAGGAAGAACGAGAAATATCACAGGTTGGAGTGTACAATATCTTATTATACTGCACTATAGAAACCCAGTTCCTTGGGTCACAAGTCTGTTTTACACTTCAGGATGCATGGGTCTTTTGCACTCAATGGTTTTCAATCTGCTAAGTTATCTTAAATGTAGTTAACTACTTGTTAGTTTTGTGTCTCCAGTACTATGCACTGTGGTTTGTTATTATGCTCTGTCTAATGCTTGTCAGGTTGAAACTCTTGCTACTTATGGCATTGGTTATTGGATGGAGTGCCTATGCGATAGGAAATAGGGTGCAATCACGGAACACACTCCATCGCCGAAGTGGTCGACCTTGTTCATTTAAACCTATCGCCCTAAGTTGCTACACTGCAGTATATCTAGGATAAAAGAGACAAGGTCTATTGATCAAAGTACTGCACTTCTGTCTAATTGTTAGGAGTTTTGTGCACACAAAGGCTACAATTAACAGTAAATTTTGTAGCCAAGAGACTGTTGTCAAAAACTGGTCGGTTTAATCCTGAATTACTGTAAATTTTGCTGCAAAATTTTTAACTGCATGTTTATATACTTGAGCATAGTTTTCCGCAAATCTCATCTGGATTGATAGTTAGAAGTCATAGTTTGCAAAGTTCTGAAACAAGTTGAGGTGCTGAAGTACAAAAACTAAAACATTTGTTGAGGTTTAAACACGGAGTTAGTTCTAATCCAGCTTTAAGAAACTGATTCAAAGAGCACGCAAGAGCCAGAGTCCATGTTGTGGATTATTGTCATCTAAAGTCTTTCATTTAATACAATTTTCAGAGTGTTGACACTTCTCTGACCCTTAAGTTGGAGACAGAAAACCAGAAGTTACGGGAAAAGATTGACAATCTGCGGAGTGTCCTATCCAATAATGAAAGAGCATATTTAAAAGAAAAGGAGGCTTTAAAACAACACGTTGCTGAACTGCAGTCAGAAATTAGAGAGACTCAAGCTGCATTAGGTGAAAAAGCAGATATTAGTCAACTTGCAGAAGCTATTGCATCAAAGAGTGAGATTCAACTTGAGTTGTCAGGATTAAAGGTGCAATATGAGGCAATGGAAAAGAACTTATGTGAAGCTGTTGCTTTTAAAAAGAAACTGGAGACTCAGATGGGTGAAAATGACTTGCAACTTCGTCAAGAGCTGAAAATGAGAGAGGTAGATTTGTTTTTAAGTTTTTTAATAGTATATATGATAATTTTTATTATTTATATAGTGGGAGATCTATATGATTATAACCTAAGGAGCTTCACAATTTTTCATGACTATACTATATTATATCTATATTGTGCATTTAGCCAAGTTATTTCGTCTTTACAGCTATTGAGTTTCTACTTTTCTTGATTGTTTATCCTAGCCCACCCTGCATGTCAACTTTCCCTGTAGGAAAACCTGAGTTACCTGAGATACCCTGCAACTTTCAGTAGAATAGTTGACAGACTCTTTTCACATGAGAAAGTCAAGTCCCTGCTGACAATCAAACCCACTACTTCATTGGTGAAAGGCGCTTCTCTTAGCAGCTGCGCCACCGATTTGTTGCAATTTGAGTTGCTCTTCTTACCATATACATGAATATGTTTTCAAATTACCCAAAGATTGTAGCAAAAGCAGTTACTGTATATAGTACAAAGAAAGCGGAATACAGCTGCACTGGTAGCTCCTCTATGGATGCAGTACTTATACGGTTGTTTCACCCTTCTGAAAATTGATATAACTAAAGTCACGAGACTATTTTTGTATATACACTTTGATATGACCGAAATTCATTTTACATGCACCTTTTCACGTTTTGCAGAATGTGGAAGGGGAATTAAAAGCGCAAGTTTACTCTTTTTACAAAGATCTGCAGGCGAAAGAGTTGGAATGTGACAACTGGAAAGCAAGGTATGTATGTTGATGATTGTTTTCATTTATTAAATAGATTACTTCATTATGTACCGGGTCTAGTGTGGTTATGAAATAAAAAACATTATTTTTGGTGCTCAGTAGCAATACTGTGCAGTGTACATAGAAATTATCCACGATCTGCCTATGGGTTGTTTTCAATTGTGTGATTTTGAGATTTTAAACGACGGGCAGTTATGTCAAAAACGGCCGTTGAAAATTGTTCAGTTGACTTTAACGATACTTAAAGACATGAAGGCTCAATCTCTTTTTAATTTATTGTTGTACAATCCAATCAAAAGGAAAAATCGTCGACAAAATTGTGGCTTGCCTGTCATTTTGTTAAAAGATCACGTGATTGCAAACAATCTATTGGACAAAATTTGCTCTAGATTACTGTACATTTGTGTCTATTTTGTAATGCTCGTCGCTTCTCATATAACCTTGTGCAAACAGTTTTTTATTTTTTGATGTTCTTATTTGTTTTGGTATTTCAGAATGGAACAGTTTGAGTCGGAATGTAGGAAAATGGGGTCTGCTCTTGAAGAAATGAGGTAAATTACGATTCGGTATGGATGAATACAAGCTACGCGTCTCAAACTCATTAATATTTCATAAGTAAAACACACAAAAAAATGGGCATCATATCGTAGCTGGTGTTCCCTTCAAAAGCCAGTTCGTTTGAGAAGCCATACAGTGAACTTGAAAGCTTTCCATCACCGGTTTATAAAGAGCGTTAACGTGCGCAGAAAAATTCGGCTGGCGCCTATAGTTTTAAACGCAGTTGTCGCTGTTTTGTAAAGTGATAATATAAACGCTTTCGCGTTTACTCTGTATTATTACATAAAGCTTTATGAAAATTAGTACGGTAGGAGTGCTTTGATGTGAGTTGAATTCCAGTGTGCGGCTGGGTTGTATTTTATTGGTTTGTGTTATTTGCCTCAGCTTTTTCTAAAGGCAGATATTGCCAGATAACACAAACCTTGTAATTGGTAACCTGGTAATTTTTCATATTACGCTCAACCTCATTCAAGAATTTTTTATAATTTAACCGAGAACGTCTTAAAAGAAAGTGACGTTATATTTTAATTCTTTGGTAAAACTTTTTTCCTTCCTTACTCTTTTCTTTACTCAAGATGAACTTTTTACAGTACAGTATACACATGCAGTTGACTTTTGAAGGCTACGTTTGTCCTACAGAAAGCTCGTAAATGAATCAATGAAATCTTTTAGTCAGAGAACGTCTTATCTTTTTTTCTCTCGTCAGTGAATTCGCACTATTGTTTATTTGCAATCACGTGATTTTTTAACCAAATGATGGGCAATTAAGCCAACACTTTTTTGTGAGTGGACTGTACAACAATAATAAATTAAAAAGAGATCGAGTCTTTGTCTTGAACTACCGTTAAAGTCAACCGAAAAGCTTTCAACGGCCATTTTTGACATACTTCCCCGCAATCTAAAATTTCAAAATCACATGATTGAAAACACCCTATCACGTCTTTACTGTATAAGAAATTTGCCATTGAAATCGTCAGTGTAAACGGGGCGAAAAGTACTTGCAGCCAATTGTTGCCTTTGAGTATATGTAAGTTCGAGTTTTGCATAGTTTACCCTCGTTTTATCCTAGGTTTCATTCCCTCATTCTAAAGGCCCGTTTACACTGGTGATTTTTGCTGCGATTTTTCTCCTCTTGGCGTATGTGATCGAGTTTGTTGACTGGCGAATGGATTAGGAAAATTGTACACCAAGTGTACTCGCCAGTCATCCACTCTTTCACATCGTTCAACACGAGAAAAGTCGCATCGAAAATCGCCCGTGTAAACATGCCTTAACAGTTTGTTGTTCAACTGTATTTTTCGTTATTTGCCAGGACGGAATTGGCCGCAGTTTATTCAGAAAATGAAAAACTATTGACTGGTCGCAAGGTTTGTTTTTGTGTTCAATTATTCTTAATTTTTGCTATATTATTTTGATTTCCACAGTGTTCAGTGACAATCAATTTGCTGTGGATCCAATGCATGCAAAAGACTTACTCTATCGTCATTATTTCAAATATTTCTATTTTTAGACTGTCAGTGGAGCTGAACTTGGAGAATGTCAATCAAAAATTGACAATCTGACTGCGCAGTTGCTAAGTGCTGAGGAAATGTTAGAACATAAAGAACAAGACTTGCGTAAATTACACGAGAAATTCGCTGGCGAGTTAGAAACACTTCCGTTGTTGAAACAACAAGTTAGTACATCATGTGGAGGATCTGGTGACTATTCTCTGATTTGCTTTAACATTAGTTAAAAATGCGCGACTACATCACTTTTAATGTGGACTTGCTGTTTCTACCGATCCACTTTATCGCCCAGTTAAATTTGTCTCAAACACGATCGGTCGAAAGGAGAGTGTCCATACAACCTTGGATATCTGGATTGGATGTCAATGGTAGTGCGACTTTGTGAACTTGCTGAAAATGTTCATTGCCCCCCTGTTTTTGTTGCGCTTACGTATGACAGCTTCCGATTCGACTTGCAATTACACTAAGGGCCCGTTTATATGAGAGGCAGGACGGGACGTTGCCGGGACGGGACGATGAACGGGATCCCGGCATGTAATTGTTTTTCTTTCGTTTTTCCCCTTGTGTTTATATGTAAGCGGGACGTTTTTCGTCCCGTTCCGCCTAGGCGAGATCCCGGTTGAAGCAATTGGGATCCTGCCCCAAGCGAGACGTTTTTCTCCATATAAATGCTCCGACCCGCCTGCCGGGACAATTTTGCATATATAATTCTTTACAAATTCATACGTCCCGGGTATTCCCGCGAGAAAACGTCCCGTGTCCAAAGCAATCATGTAAACGTGGGATGAATATCGTCCCGTCCCGGCAAACGTCTCGTCCCGCCTCCCCATTTAAACAGGCCCTAAACTAAGTGAACTAACTCTTCTCACGCGTTTCTTCGTTTATTGTTGCAAGATTCAGATTTGGCTTTCACTAAATGCTGCTGCCACTGCCTTTCGCAGACTACGCTCGTAGTGGATAGTTAATCAAGTAAATGAAATGCGCCCCATTAGTTTTTTGCCGTAGTTAATCACAGTGGTACCGGTAATGGAAATCAAATCTGGACTTCTGTTATAACCTACTCCAATGTGTTATTGGGCAGTCAAAAAGTATTACCTCATCTTACTAATTTTCTATAAAGTGTACATCTTGAATATTCTATCTCCAATTATTTATTCTTATTGTTTAGTGTGATGTCTTCCGGGCAGACTTTCATACAGAAAGACAAACGAGGCAGAAATTTGAGGAAGATAACAGAAAATTGAGAGATGAAGTCGCAAAACTCCAAACTATGAATGAACGACTGATAGATGAAGCAAGTGACCCCACCGGAAGTAAACTGGCGGAAATGCAGCGCCGTCACGGGATGCAAGCTGGGAACGAGAATAATCATTGGGGAGGATTTTATGATAAATTCCTCGCACCACGTGGGAATGTCACAGGCGTGCGAACTAACTATGGGGCTAACCCCCAACCTGGCCCTCTTGATAATGATATGAATCGACAAGTGTCGGGTGGTAGGTGTCCAAAATGTGATCGAATGTTCCCTGACCTGGATACGCTGCAGACTCACGTTGTCGAATGTTTGGAGTCGGAGAGCACCGGTTCAGTGGGAGGAGTTATTTGTCCCAAATGCCAGGACTCATTTCCAGACTTAGATACGCTTCAAATTCATGTTATGGAGTGTCTAGACAACTGAACACTCCAGAATATATACTGAAACCTTGGTACAGTAAATTTACTGAAGGCAGATGCGTGTGCTGCAAGATGGCAAAGTCTCGCACGATACCTCTGTTTGTCATCAGACGTCGGAGATTAATAGGTTTATTAAGCACACGAATTTCCCCTGAACGATTCTGTCTATATCTTGATATTATTTGTACCAACAGTTACAGACGTTTTAAAAATTCAGTGGACCAAAATGCACCAGTATACTACAATAAAGCAAGCTCCAGTGCTTCAATATCGTGCATATCACTTTGTCCATGCGTTGGTCTAAATTGGCCGTGGAATCTTTTAAACGATTATTAACCAACGAACAAATCATCATTACATAGATTTTAAATGAGTTGGACTGAGTGATGGAAAATAAATCTTGTTCCTGTTAAATGAAAAACAGTGAATTATTTTACTGGTCTTGTACACTGTTATGTACACTTAAAGACCAGTAAAAGTTTGATTATTTCTCATTTTCTGGGAACCATAGTATATAATCAGTAAATATACAAATATTACAACACTTCGTGTTATAAACAAACGTAGAATTGGATTCTTGAACGCTTAAGGTGCTATTTGCCTTTAAACGAATTTATGTATTGCGCGTTAGTGAAAATTTTAGAACACAATGACTCAGATCTTTGGAATTGATAGATTTCCTTTTGGCATAAACATTAAAATCGAAATTCACGTTCGTTCGTTCATTAATTGTTAGTTGAAATTGCGTATTTCAAGATTTACATGAAGTATTTCGTCTTTAAATTATTGTGGCTTCCAGTAGCTGTCACTCCTTGGGCTTGGCCTCCGATATTTGTCGTCTAGATGACGAACCCTGGTTGTTCTACCACGGGTTTTTAGTTGTTGCACGGCATGTGACGCGATAAATTGCAGTAGTGATAGGTATGGACCATAAATGGTTTGGATGCTAGATTTTCTCACTGTTGTTTGGCAAACCGTACGGGCATGCACTTTACAATACTTGGTCATTTTCCAAATAAATCACTGCAACATTCCTGGTAGTTTTAATAACGTCTCCGTTCTCTGCATGCATGCTTGGATATACGAGTCACACGTGTCGGCTTTTCTGTACTCGTCAAGTCCTGGTGTGAATTAACTGTCACGCAGTTGGAAGACTGTTTGCAATTATACAACGTTACACTCTTTTCAATTGCTTCATTATGAGTCAACTAAAAGGTTATATTTAGAATACGTGCATCCATGCACAAGTGTAGAATCAATGCACAGTTCACGGTTTATTATTTTATACACCTGCACTGATTCGCTGAAATACTAAAAATCTCGTGTTTCTACAACGCTATATGTAGAACCGAGGGAATTTTCACGAGTCCCAAACAGCACAATTGCACTATTTTCTATTTAAATGTCGAATCTCGGTCAACCTTTGTTCAGCAAGAAATGTAAAAACTTCCCAAACATTTTATTCGGCTGAAATCTTCGATATTTAGCCGTTATATACTCTACTGCGGCTTTTCGCTTTCGAGGCGTTGAGGTTGAAGGAGCCACAGGGCAAGGTGGAAGCGGAGCTGCACGGTATTCAAATCTTGACCGATTTGCACTGCAGCGGTTCGAGTGGAAAAATTTGGAAGAAATATCAGAGTGAATTACGTATTTCAGTGTTGAGCTCTGTATTAATTCCCTTAAATATTTTTTACAAATCCGTGTAAACTTAGGATTTACCAATCCGAATTTCCACTTTGATCACAGAAACTTTGTCAGTGTAAACAGGGCCTAATGGGGGGATTCTCTGAAAAGTTTTCAGAGCGTTCCCTCTCTGAGTCTCTTCGTATTCGAGGCGTTGAGTTTAAAAGAGCCACAAGGAAAAGTGGAGCCGAGATGCGCAGCGTTCAAATCCGGACCGCTTTGCTCTTCTGCGGTTCGTGTAATTCAGCACTGCTGGTGAGAGCCCATAGCATCGCCATTTGCTCCTGGCAGTGGCTTTGTAGCCGGTGTCGATCTCATAAAATGAGTTCATATGACAGCTATCGATGTGGAAAGCGATCCGTAGCGACTAGCTATTTTCGTTTTCATTTTACCGTTTGTGGAACTTAATACTTAAGTTAACAGATGTTATTCCTTAGAAAATCTGAAGTTGCACAAAGTTTTGAAACCAGGGAATTACAGAGAGAAATGTTCTTTCTTTATGCTATTGCCTGAAAATATTCATTTGGGAAAATATAAATACACTATAAAACAAATTATGAAAAGTTTCATTGCTACTATGAAACATATGCTATATAAATCGTAAATATACACCAAACAATCCCCATACATCTACAAACAGTAATATCTACTTCAGAAAAAATGTGTGGGAGCCTCACTGTGTGACAAACCTGCAGAACTTCGGCCCTACAGTGGGTCTCATGGGAGACGTAGGAATAAGGGATTGTATTGGTAATAGTAGCAAGTATACACAGTCGGGTCGTAGCGTTTGAAGGTATTAAATTATTTTACGAAATACTCACTATTACATAATGCAAAACTGCAACAGTTTAGCCAGTGACAATGAATGGAATTTTATTGTTGTAATCAAGGCGTTATCTCACAATGATCACTTGCTTTGTTTTAATATAACTTCAAGCGGGTTCGCCGTGACTGAAAGGGTGAAAAAAAACTAGAACCACGCCATTGTAAAGGAGTTATTAAAAGTAGAGAGAGGGCTGCGCTGAAGCAATAAAGTTAGATTCAGCATTAAGTGATAAAACTGTGAAAACAAGTAGTATCGTCCAATTTGCTTTAGTATTTATCTTCAATTATTATTCGCTGATGACCAGCCCCCATATGAATGCAGCTAAAACTGACAAAAACCACCTCCAATGCAGTGGAGTACTGCTTCCATCCCTGCTGTTGAGTGTTGACAGAAGTTCACTTACGCAACTATGCCCTTGCGCTCTACATGTACACATTTGTATGTACATTGTATTGGACGTGAAAATGAAAACAACCATTGGACGGTTCTGGCAATTCTCAAATGAAACAAATTCTGAATTTTGAAACTTAAATTTAAAGTAAATCCTTCTTTCGACTTACATACTTATCATTGTCAACACATGACAAGAAAGGGTTTGGTACTCAGAGGTAATACGGAAAAGGGTACCCTTTTTAAAAACTTATGACTTTTGTGACGAGGAGTTACCATTCATCTTATAATTTCTATAACTTTTTCAAGTTGGCCCAAAGCGGCACAGACAAAGCGTGATGTTCCATGCTATCGTGGTGCATTGTATTAAGTTTATCCAAAACACGGAATAGACAAAGTGAAACGTTTCGTGCTCTTTTGCTATTAATTCTGCATTTTTACATTTCACCCACTGATTTCACTCAGTTGGAGATCCTTCCCAGCTGCCGGAAGTGGCGAGCAACACAGTGCTGTTGCCCAAATAAAAGATATGCCGACCAGCTGAGAAGTCGAACTGGGGCTATTTTTGAAATGCTAAGTGCTGAAATGTGAATGAATAGAAAGAAGTGGGTCACTCCACAGATGGAACTCAGACGCCACGAACCTGCACTGTCTGTGAATGGAAGCGATGGGAGGCATGAAGAAAACAACCCTCTCCGTACTTGTTCTCATGATTTTTTCTTTATTTTTCGTCAATATGTTTATATGTCCAGCGCATCAATGCTCCAATCTAGATACCACGATTTCTAGCCAAGAAATTACTAACGAAGACTTACCAAGTGTCAAAGGAATTCGTAGACTAATATCTCGTGCCTTTGACATCAACTCTCATGATGTAATGGTTGTTCTGCACATCCAGAAAACTGGTGGCACTGTGTTTGGCAGAAATTTGGTGCAGAATTTAAAACTGCAACGACCGTGTGAATTCAAAGGAGATAATATCTACGAATGTAAACGACCTGGTTCCAATCAAATTTGGTTATACTCGCGGTATTCAACAGGTTGGATCTGTGGTCCGCATTCTGGCTACACAGAACTCGCTTCGTGTATGCCGGAAATTTTGCGAAAACAAACAGCTCCAGTGCGTTTAAATCGGATATTTTACTTGACATGGTTGCGTGATCCAGTAGACAGATTCCTTAGTGAGTTTGGACACGTTAGACGAGGTGCAACATGGAACACTGTCAAGCATATTTGCAATGGCAAGGAATACTCCTTGCCCAAATGTTATGAGGGATATAACTGGAAAAATGTAAGCCTGCGTGATTTTCTCAACTGTCCCCACAATCTAGCATTTAACAGACAAACTCGTATGATGGCAAATATTAGTCAAGTCGGATGTTATGGGGCGGGCGATTCAAATGAAAGACAGAAAGCAATGTTGCGAAGTGCGAAGAAAAACCTCCGAAGTTTTGCATTTATTGGTCTAGTCGAGTATCAGCAAGAAAGTCAGTTTGTTTTTGAACAGACGTTTGGTTTGAAATTTAGCAAACCGTTTGTGCAGCGTTCCCGAACGTTCAGCAAAACCACAAAAGATCGTCTCTCACCATCAGACGTTAGAAAAGTTCGCCTTTCAAATAAACTAGATATGCAGCTTTATGAATATGCTAAAGATTTGTTCTTCCAAAGATTACAATATTTTCGAAAATTGTCGAAAAAGAAGTAGGGCGCTTGATATTAATAGTGATATTAGCATAGCTGCCCAGCAAGATATATATTATACTGATAAATTATTTATGGAGAGAGAAACACTATTAAAAGACCTATAAAGTTCACTTTTGGCCGCGAACATGTAGGTTACTTGTATCTTGTTGATCTCTTGAGTGAGCATAAACAGACATATGAAAGTGATAGTGCTAATTCAGTGACTCTAATGCCGAGTGTAAAGAAAGTACGAATAATGTAAGATCTGATGACAGAACTAATTATTCTTAGTAAACGAGCCTAAACTATCACGTTAAACAAACAGTTTTGCAAAGTTTGCTGTAGTTAAAGTTTGGATTGGGCGACCAAGAAAAAGACAGTTACACTGAGAGTGATATGTTTGTCAATATTTAGGTGCCCATGCTGCACATTGCACAGTATGAAAGGTCTGAAAAGATGCCTCTAGTGGCATTTCAATTAAATGAAACTATTGTAGAAGACATGCCGATGAAAAATGTGCTGTTTCACGTGACAAGTGATTGATGAAAAGCACCGCACACAAAGTGTTGATGTTGTTTTCCATGTTCAGAACTTTCAGTAATCGCTCTTTGTTTACAAAATGAAAATATTGTGAAAATGCCGCTTTTTCAACAGAAATTGTCATTTTCCCTCAGAGAAACACACTTAATGAATTAACACCAGCACTGTATCAAGGTTGATTCTATTGCACAACAAGAGGTAGAGGTATGTGGAGAAGAATTTTTCGAGGTTGGAAAATGAAGAGAATTGACACAGTGTATCTATGACAGTCAGGTTGTCAAATGCAGTTCTCAAGAACACTTCGAATTACATCCTGTAAACTCCTGCCAGCTCGTTTGTAAAAACATAATTCTTGTTGTCTTGGTCTTATTTACAACATGTACTAATTAAATATTTTCACACCTAGATCCTGCGCGCCATTGTATGTGATCGACAACTGCCATTTGTGGCACTCGGCACTGTTATATCGTGATTACAAAGTACACAACTTGTGTACAAGGAGTGCATTATGAATGTCATTTTGCATGAAATTTAACACATATTGCTTGCTTTATGGAATAGCTATATAATACAGTACATGTCGAAACCAGAACTTGGCTAGCACCCTGCTAAGTTTGATACTTCAAAAATGTCTCGTATTCATCAGAATTTTTATGGCTTAGATTTGGTTAAAGGCGGGTTATTTAGTAAGCCGATGACAGTAATCGTTGCACAAGTTGCTCAATGCCAAGTGGATAAAACGTCTCGTATTAGTGTCACTTATTATCTTAGCAAAGTTATTGCGAAACAAATTGATTTGTATTATCGATTTGAATTTGATTTCACAAGAACTGTAGAACCACTGCAAACGATCGTAAGTGAAAGTCTCCGTAAAGTTACTGCAACTATTGACATGAGAATATAGTTTTTGTTACAATAAGTACAAAGATATATTTGAAAACGTAATGCTTCCTAAGCACTGGATATCGTTGTCTTTGTGTTTAGAAATATTCAAAAGTAAAACAAAACGGAAAGGTAAAAATATTCAAAGTGAATGAAATGATTAATGCGACATTAATTAATTCTTAAATTTGGAGGGAGAGTAAAATTTTTATCGCATAATGCAATTTGATATCGCATTTATTAACATGCAATGTTCTTTCTTAAAATAATCCATAGGGCCGTGTAGTCGTGTGCAAGAGTAAACAGCAGCGTCGGCCCGTCGGGACTTAATTATAAAGGTAATTTTTTCGAAAGAAATTAATTAATTCCAGTTGTTGCAAAAGCCCCTCCAAGTCACCGAGTCTCTCCGGTAAAGGACAAATCAGTTTCGACAAGCATTTCAGAGGCCTGGTGACGAAAGTGGAAACGTTGGATTGGGGGGGGGGG
>JAODVQ020117445.1:0-38762 GCA_025400075.2 Phenganax stokvisi
GTGTTTTTGCTTAGAAGAAACGCCCAAGCAAAAACGGTGTTTCTTCTAGCAACCGAACCGGATTTTACGCGGAAACCTTGAAACTTCCAAAACCCTCTTTAGTCCTGTAAGGACGGTATATTTATAGCGGCATTTCTAAGCAAAAATCTAAGCCCTGTAAGGGCGGTATGTTTATAATAACCGTTCTAAAAAGTCGTAAGAAAATCGCTAAATTGACACGTATGGTGCATCCATTAGCGCAACCTAACAGGATACGCTACAAAAGAGAAAACTAAACGAACCTGCACCACCCTTTTCTCTCATTTGACACTTTCCTCCTGAATGTGCTACAATAATCAATGGGATTCTTGAGAAAACTGCAAATCACTATACCCTGTCACTACATGATAATGTTTATGGAGATGATAACATGAGCATAACGCAATTCACAATGGAAGAAGTCCGCTGTTTTGCAGAACGCCAGACGCTTGAAATTCGTCCGTTAACTTTTTTAGTCGGTGAAAACAGCACCGGTAAAACAACTGCGTTGGCATGTTTTCATATATTAGCGGATTATTTGCGCGGTGGAGGAGTGATCTTTGATGGACCATTAGCAAATAATGTACATCCTTATTCAATGGGAACCTTTAGAGATATTGTTAGAAATAGCACAAAAAAAGAAAAGGTATTTAAACTCGGATTCACTTATAAATATGCTAATGAGACTGTTGAATCGACAGTTGAATTTGTCGAAAAGAGAGGCACGGTTGAACCCACTGTGAGTTCAAGTATAGTAAAATTTACTGATTGTGAGATCGTTTTCAAAACCGGAAGTAACAAAGGAGTAATTACACATTTTACTGACCATAATGAAACAGAAAATCGATACACAATAGACTGTGAGGCTAATTTTTTAGATAATATTTCCTATTCTACTTTTTTAGGGCGTTTAAGAATTCCTATCTTCACAAAAGGACGTTCTAACGCGGAAATTGCCTTGGCGAAATATGTGTTTGAGCGTCTAAGTTCAGGAGCGAACGGATTCGATTATCCTTGGAGTTTTTGGGAAACCATATCTGTATTTAGCACATCACCTATTCGTTCACGCCCTAAACGAACCTATGATCCGACGAGGGAGTTTGATGACCCAGAAGGCAGCGATGTCCCTATGTATTTAATGCGAATCGAAGCGACTCAGAAAGAGAACTGGGAGGCATTGAAAACCCAATTAGTTGAGTTCGGCAGGAATTCTGGACTATTTGAGAACATAGATGTAAAAAACTTTGGACGCTCCTTGGGTACTCCATTCCAACTGCAAGTCAAGGTGCGAGGCCCGAGAACAAATATCACTGATGTCGGCTACGGTGTCAGTCAGATTCTACCAATTTTAGTGCAGATTTTAAATCCTGGCATTTCTAAGGATGCTTGGCGTACTCCCCGACCAACTTATTCTTTGTTACAACAACCTGAAGTCCACTTGCACCCAAAAGCACAAGCGGAATTTTCTTCCTTATTGGCTAAATTGGCTAACAGAGGGGATCAGTCATTCATCGTTGAGACACACAGCGACTATATGATAGACCGCGCACGCATTGAAATTATAAGAGGCAACATCCGTCCCCAAGATGTATCGTTGATATACTTTGAACCCAAAGGAAATATCGTCAAGGTACATAATATCGGTTTTGATAAGATGGCCAACATGGTTGGAGTACCACCACATTACGGAGAATTTTTCCTAAAAGAGTCCAAGCGACTCTTGGGGTTTAAGGATTAAACGATGTGTGTTATTGTCGATACGAATACTTTTCATAAATTCAAGGAACCAGATGATGAAGATATGGAGCCTGTGTGGACCTGGTTAGAGAAAAAAGATGGCAAAATCGCTTATTCTGATGTGGAGAAATTAGAAGAGGAATGGAATAGAGGCGGAATGCAAAACTTGAGAAACCGACTAAGACAAAGAGGTAAACTCAAAATAGTGTCGCCACAAGATGTGGAAGAAAAAGCGAATGAACTGAAAGGCGAAATAGCATCAAACGACGAGCACATTATCGCATTGGCTATAATAGCAAGGGTAAAAGTGCTGGTATCTTACCGAGAAGGCGACGGAAATTTATTTGCCGATTTTAAGAATCGTGAATTAGTTGGAGGCAGAGTATATACGAGAAAAACGCATACACACCTATTGAAGAAAGACACCTGTCCGTAAAATGAAGTAATGCAAGACTCGGTAGCCTTGCACTACCGGACAATTCACCTTTAGGAAGGCATCCACGCCCGCGGCGCAATCCCTTCCACATGCGTCTTCACATCGACAACCGCAGGCTGTCCCGACGCAAACGCCTGATCCAAAGCACCCGAAAGCTCACTCGGTTTGTTGACCGTAATCCCGAAACACCCCTCAATTGATAGCAATATGAAACACATTTTAGCAGTTTTCGGTGTAACTTGCAAGTATCAACTCGGACAAAAATAAATTTGATAACAAACCATCAAGATGTTATAATAACTTCACCGTCTCTTAGCACACTGTGTACCTCAGAACTATCCCAAGGATTTTCATAGATGCGGAAACGTCTTCCGCAAGGAGCAACGCACAAATGAAAAATCTAATCTATCTCCTCACATTCACTTTAATTATCTCTCTGTCCCTCCAAAACGGATATACGCAACCTATCGTCACAGATGGACTCGTCAGCTATTGGACGTTTGATGAGAAAGACATTACCGGCGTTACAGTCAAAGATGTCTGGGGCGAAAATGATGCGAAAATCGTCGGTAATCCAAAGGTCGTTGACGGACAAGTCGGAGAAGCACTCGAATTCGACGGCTCTGACGATTATGTCAATTTAACGAACCTCGGCGATTTTGGAGAGAAAATAGGGACCTCTACTTTTGAAGTCTGGACAAAAACCAGTTTCAAAAATGATTGGACAACGCTCTTCAAAGTCCTTGACCAAGGATGTAACATGGGATGGGCGATCGAACCCAACCGGAGCGCATTAGCCGGATTCCCGTTTGCTGAAGGGATCATTCACTTTTATCTCCGTCAACACTCGGCGGCAGGCTGCGTCGCTATCCCCGTTGAAATCGAATTCCCTATCTCCGATGGGCAATGGCACCATATCGTTTTCGCAATCGAAGACGCTGCTAAAGCCGAAGTCAGCATCTATATGGACGGCGAGCCACAAGAGATCATCGCCGGTGACGTAAAGGAACTCGATAATTTTGTTCCATTTGTGGAACCCGTCTTTATCGGCGCGGGGAATAATCGCGGTGCACCCAGCCGGCATTTCCCCGGTGTCATCGATGAAGTCCGCATTTATGATCGACCCCTCACCGCTGACGAAGTAACCCGAAACTTCAAATCGAAAATCGGCTTGTCCGTTCAGGCAGCCGAGAAGTTACCTATCGTTTGGGGCACCCTGAAAACACAATGATAGGACGGAAAGGTATTTAATGCTCACACCTCACGAAAAATGGTTCTTTCACTCTATCTAAATTGGGTCTCTTCCTCAAATCTTGCATTTTATGCAACCTTTTCACCTCCTGCACCTCTCTTAACATTATGAGAGACAACATGCTTTTGGAGGGACGCATGAAAAACAACGACGCGCAATTAATTCAACGAACCTTGGCGGGAGATGAAGCGGCTTTCAGCACACTTGTGCGGAAATACCAAAAGCCGGTCCACGCGCTCGTCTGGCGTAAAATTGGGGACTTCCACATCGCTGAAGAACTCACACAAGATATATTCCTCAGCGTTTACAAAAAACTCCAGACGCTGAAATATCCGAATCGGTTTGCCAGCTGGCTCTATGTGATTGCGGCGCGCCGATGTTACGCTTGGTGCAAAAAGAAGCAGATTCCGATGAAATCCTTAGACGCGATGTCAACAGAGGAATTGGAGGAACTCGCTTATGTGCAATATCGAGCGGAAGAAAAAGATGAAGATGTGAGTGAACAGCAACGCGAGGTCGTCAAACGGCTCCTTCAAAAATTGCCAGAGAGTGAACGCACCGTCGTAACACTCCATTACCTCGGCGACATGACGTGCGAAGATATTAGCCAATTTTTGGGGGTATCGCCGAACACCGTCAAAAGTCGGCTCCATCGCGCCCGCAAGCGATTGAAGAAGGAGGAACAGATGGTTCGCGAAACTTTGGAGGATTTCCAGTTGACGACATCTTTATCCGAAAACATCTTGCAAGAAATTGCCCGTATCAAACCGGCAGCACCATCAAGCGGTAAGCCGTGGATGCCGTGGGCAGTCGCTGCCTCAACAGCTGCCTTGGTCATACTGCTGTTAGGGAGCGGCACGCAATACCTACACCGCTTTCAGCAACCTTATAGTTTCGAGGCGACATCGGAAATGACCGTGGAACTCGTTGACACATCCGTTGTCCGCGCTTCAAAACAGAAACTGAGCCCGAGGAATCAAATCGGGAACACCGAGACACCCGGTAAAAGCGGTGCGAGCGCTCACCGGGATGCCGACGCGCTGCAAGTCATCGCCGATCCATCTGACCAACTTCAGAAACCTGCAATCATAAAATCCCAGTGGATACCGATGGGTGGCCCCGAAGGCACTTCAGGCGGTAGAGTCGGGCTGTTTGCAACATCCAAGCGCACCCTCTACGCCGTTGCAGCGAGAGGGATTTACCGCTTGACAGAAGACGAAAACGCCTGGACACTCATCTGCGAAAGCACACCAACCCACCAGTTTCAGATGCCGATGGCAGAACGAGAGGATACCCTCTATGTTTTAACGCCTGATGAACTCTTAGCTTCAACCGATGCAGGTAAAACATGGGATACCGTCGGCACTCGACCAGAAGGACGCGCTTTTGAATTGCTCACCACGGATGACGCGTTTTACCTCGTTTTTGAGAAACATATCTTCCGGTCTGACGACGCCGGTAAAAGTTGGATACCGATGATGCAAGGTTTGCACGCCTATCTTATGAAGGTGAATGGCGCACCCGGCATCTCAATTTCGGACGCTGTCGCACTTGGCAACAGTGTATTCGTCGGGACAAACCGAGGGCTTTATCGTGTTAGCACAGATGATTGGGAGTTATTGCCGTTCTACGGTCCTCAATTTATTAATTCGCTGATAGCCACTGAAAACAAACTCTATGTTATAGCCGGTCCCGATTTTACAAAGCCTACAACGTTTGAAAATCAAGGCTTAGATATGTCAATTGAGATATTAAAGTTTCCACCGAGAATTTTTCGTTCTACCGATCTCGGCAATACGTGGGTTGATATTTCACCGGTCGAGGGAAAAGGCACAGGCGGTAGATTATGGATGGAGCTACCCCCAGCAGATGACGGTTTCCGACACCAAATGTTCAGTGGTATCCAGTTAGCTGCAGTCGGCGAGAGGCTCGTAGTGATGGGGACACGCGTTTTACGACATTCATCCGATAGTGGTGATACATGGACAGATATCGGGGCTGATAGAAATGCATTGAGTCAGAGTATATTCCCCGTCGTCGCGTTGGACGAAAATAACTTTTATACATCAGACATTTCTGGGATAGCACGGTCAAGGGATGCAGGTAGGTCGTGGCATTCCTTCACTGCTGGGATGGTAAACTCGCACGTTCAGAGTCTGATTCCCCTTAAAAACGCACTTTGTGCCCTTACGCCTGAAGGTATAGTCAAATCAACGGATCTCGGAGAATCGTGGACATTCGTTGAAATAGATACTGGCAACAACATAAGGCAAAAAGGGCGACTCCGAAAAAAACAGGCAATTCCAGATATGTTGAGTCACGCGAAAATCATACAAACTGATGGTCTCCTATATGTAAGCAACAGCACATCCGATAATATCTCCTTTTTGCATCTCTCTGCTCGTATAGATGCTTTAACGCCTGTTCAAGGGGTACCTATTTCTGCTGAAGATACACTGGAGGTTGAATGGCGAAAGAAATTTGAAAAAGCACCTGCTAAAATAAGCGAAATGAGTCGTCAACGACGAGCAGATATGCCCCGAATTATTGATGAGAGATTAACAAACGGTGGATTTACAATGACTGATGAAACCGTCTACATGGAATTCCGAAAAAAACTTTTCAGATGGCGAAAAGGTGAAGCAGGATGGTTCAATACCGGTATTGAAGATACGACGGAACGCGCCCCCGGTGCTGACACATCCAAAGGTTTCACACTCGCGGCTTCACAGAACGTCGTCTATGCGGGTAAACGCGACGGATCGTTATTTCAATCGCTTGACAGCGGAGAGAATTGGAAAGAAATCACCGCAGATTTACCTTTCGCTTTCGTACATTTTCAAGAGATAGTCTTTGCAGGTGCCACTGTTTATCTCGTAACGGATCAAGGGGTTATGAATTTGCACGATGGGGTCAATTGGCACGCACTCACAGATACAGACGGTAACCGGATCCTTATTGCTCGGATAGCCGTAGATGATGATAAGGTCTACGGTATCGGCAACCGAGGCGTTTATCGCATAGACTCCGAGACAAATACATGGATTCAGATGGCATCCGAGGTGCCATATAAAGTAACCGCTTTCGCCGTTGACCGTGGTATCTTCTACATCGGCACGCGGCATCGCGGTGTCCTCCGCTTGCAACTTAACCAACCCTACAATTAAATCATACTGTGAGGTGTGTTGACATTAACATGTCTCACAGAAAAACCGTTGAAAAAGGGAAAGAAAAATGAAACATGCCCGAGTGTTTACAGTCTTTTACTGCACAAGTATTGTTATGATGTTAATACTTCTTCATGGGTGTGCCGGCACGACGCACACACCCGCGACACAGTCTGTGCCCACAGTGACGACAGAGACGCACACAAAAGTAGAGCAGCTGGTAGAGAACCCTGAAACAGGGGTCTATGAAATGAAGGTTGTCCGTGAAGAACGTACGAAGACCACAGTGACGACAGAGGCGCACACGACTTCTGGACATTCCGCTGGAAAAACGGATTGGGGATTTTATGCCCTAAATGTATTAATCATTGCGGTTAACCTCTATTTGTTGATGAGCGACTAACGAGAATTGCTAAAAATTACGACTTGTGCTAAGTGTTTTCGTCATTTATTTGCCAGTCAGCGTTTAGGGTGTCCCTGGCGAAATTCAAATATCTCGCTCTTGCATAAGGGAAACTCTAAAAAAACAAAGAAAATTAGGATCCCCAAGGTCTCAGCCCCAGCGGGGGTTTTTGCTTGGGTGTTTCTTCAATATGTGTACCGTCCTTAAAATTGTCCAAAGTTTAGTAGTCTGTCACGCTTGAAATGAGAGATAAACCCCGTTTGTAGTAGTGCGATTTATCGCACGTCAGCAACGGGCAATGAATGGTTTCCCTACTACGAACCATCTATCACTTTAGATGTGACAGACTATTAGTAGAAAAAAAGAGGTTTGTTTATGATGTTCCGGTTGCGCTTCATCAGTTTTGTTTCTCTTATCGCTATAACGCCTCTCCTTGGGTGTCCTATCAATAAAGGAGAGAACAGATTGGTCAGACAACTTGATGCCATTCTTCTAACCGCTAACGATTTACCGACCACCATGGCATTGGATGCCTCGTCTTCTTTCCCTATCGGAGGTCAGAGAACGGAACAGTCAGTTGTAGACGGATTTTCACAAACATGGTTTGCGACTCAACCCAAAGAACGTATGGCTGTTAGCTACTGGTTATTTCAGAGTGTCGCCGATGCACAAAAAGCCGCCAAACTATGGCAAGGCCCCGTTACCCCTCAAGGTATCTATCAACCCGAACCCAAGGCCGAGGATGTCATCGGAGATGCCACATGGCGTATCCCAAATAGAGCATCTATCTGGTTCGTGAAAAACAATGTCCTCGTCTTCATCCTGGCAACAAGAAAACCCTTTGATCAACTGACCTTCACGAGAGCCGTCGCCCGAAAGATTGAGGCCAAAATTGCGGCAGTATTGGCGGAAAAATAAACACGGAACTTCTAAGAAACTTAAGCGGCTTGAGAAACGGTTCTATCGGGACACCTGCTATCATACCATACATCTTTCCTTCAGACTCACCCACAAAACACTAAGTTCATCTGTTTTCAGAGGCACTTTCTGACGACTGTCTTCTGATTACTGATGACTATTTTGCTAACAACCCTTCCGCAATTTAAATCCTTTCTCAAAAACACTAAATATGATATAATGATATATAAAAAGATACTCAGAACAAAACCATCTGGTGCGCTTTAAACATTAAGACCTTTTTCAGCGTCTTAATAGAGTTACTACAGTTTGGATAATTCCAGTTAGGTTCAGTCTGGATTTTCAACGCATCTCTGATTTTTTCTCAAGTTTTTTAGACAAACGCAACTCGCAGAAAAACAGACGTAGATGCACCGATTCGCAGCCCCGTAGGGGCGGTATATCTATAGAAACGCCACCCCGCACGCAGCTAAGCCCCGTAGGGGCGGTATGTCTATTCGGGAAAAAATTGTCCAAACTTTAGAATAGGATTACAGATACACGTAAAATACACGAGGAGGAACAGAAATTTGCGTTATCAGAAACCGATCTTTCGTCGGTTATTCATCTGTCTTGTTTTAATTGCCGTTCCGATACAAGCCATTGCTGGCGATTGGCCGACGTGGCGAGGACCAAATCAAGACGGCACCTCTACTGAAACCGGACTAATCTCATCTTGGTCAGTTGAAGGCGAGAACCTGCTCTGGGAAGCAGAATTTATCGGGCGTTCCACACCCATCGTTCTCAACGGCAGAGTCTACGTCATCGGACGTATCGGCAAAGACATCACCGAACAGGAGCGTGTCGCCTGCTTCGACGCTGAAACCGGCGAACACCTGTGGAACTATCAGTTCAACGTCTTTCATACGACGATCACCTTCAACCGCGTCGGTTGGACAAGCCTCGCTGGCGACCCCGAAACCGGGAATATCTACGCACACGGGGTCCAAGGACTCTTCTTCTGCTTCGACAAAGATGGCAAGATCCTCTGGTCGCGTTCACTCACGGAGGAATACGGACGGATATCCGGCTACGGCGGACGCGTCCACACACCCATTATCGCTGGGAACCTTGTCGTTATCAGTTATCTCAACTCCGGATGGGGCGACCAAGCTATGACACGCCACCGCTATTTCGCTTTCGACAAACACACCGGCGAACTCATCTGGATTTCAACCCCCGGCGGCAGACCCTTAGACACGACCTACTCCACACCTGTTGTAGCGAATATCAACGGGCAACAACTCATCATCGGCGGGAATGCGGACGGCAGCATCTACGCTATGAAACAGAACACCGGAGAAATGGTCTGGGGATTTAAACTCAGCCAACGCGGTATCAATACATCTGTCATCGTTTCAGGCACGAAAGTCTACGCATCACATAGCGAAGAGAATATAGATAATACCGAGATGGGACGCGTCGTCTGTATCGACGCAACCGGTACCGGAGACATCACCAAAACACACGAACTCTGGCGATACGACGCAGTCAACGTCGGATACGCATCGCCAACAATTCACAATGGACACCTCTATGTCGTGGATAACTCCGCTAACCTGCACGCGGTTAATGCGGATACCGGTGAGTTCCTCTGGATGCACAACATCGGCAAAGTCGGCAGAGGTTCACCGGTCTCGGCAGACGGAAAACTCTACGTCACGGAAGTCAACGGCGGATTTACCATCCTCCAACCCGGCGAAGATACATGTGAGACGCTCAGCGCGCAAGAGATAAGTCGAGCCGATGAAGACCACTACGTCGAAATCTTTGGTTCACCCGCCATCGCTGATGGACGCATCTATTTCACGACAGAAGAACGCCTCTACTGTATCGGGAGGAAACAATAATGAGAAATTTTATCCCACTTTACATTATCCTGATGGTGTGCATCCTTGCCGCAGGTTGTGCCAGTAAAGAGGTGGCACCAAAACCGGTTGAGATGTCAACCGCCCCCGCCGTCTCACTCTTATTGACCCCCGCAGAAACACTCACCTCAGGTGATCCCGTTGCCTTCAGTGTTATCGGTTTCGATGCAAACGGAAAACAGACGAGCGCAATCGGCGATACGGAATGGAGTCAAACCGGTTTAAAAGGGACACTTCAAGACGGCACATTTACACCGGATACAAGTGCCGGAGCACATGCTGGCACAGCCGCTGTCCAATCGGGCGATATGAAGGCGACGGCTCGCGTCCGGGTTATTCCATCACTCCCGTGGACAGAGGATTTCGAGGCAATTGAACTCGAAAAAATACCCACCCACTGGATCGGTGCAACCGGTAAATTCTTTGTACGTGAGAAGGATGGCAACAAAATTCTTGTCAAACCACCCCCTCAGCGCGGTTTGGACCGCTCCAATGTCTACATCGGACCCTCCACAATGAAAGACTATCACATTCAAGTGGACCTACTGGGCACAAGAAATAAACGCAGAGTACCAGATATGGGACTCATCGCAAACCGATATACGTTGGATATGCAGGGTAGACACCAACGCCTGCAAATCCGTTCATGGGCATCAGATTTACGGATGGCGAAGACAATTGACTTCGCTTGGGAAACAGATGTCTGGTACACAATGAAAATGATGGTAGAAATTAAGGATGATAAAGCGATCATCCGTGGAAAGGTCTGGCGAACCGGCGAATCTGAACCAGCAGAATGGACAATCACTGCTGAAGACCCGCTGCCGAATCGCGAGGGAAGCCCGGGGATATATGGCAACTCCCCAGCGGATATCTATTACGACAATCTAAAAGTATGGTAATGAGTTGTCAGTTGTCAGTTCGGTTTTTCTGCGAAAAACCTTTCAGTTATCAGTTAAAGAGATATGCTGTGGTAGTCACCTATAAGGCAACTGCCATAAGATATTAACTGACAACTGATAACTGATGACCGATAACCATTCAAAAGGAGTCGTTCAATTGAAACCTCTTTGCAAATCACGATTTATCTACACTATAAAACTTGCAGTGCTTTTGACTTTCGCGGCATCTATCGCTTCAACAGCAGAAGAGATCGCCTTGTGGGGCGGAACACTAAGCCGGAACATGGTCTCCGACGAAAAGAATATCCCGGCAAGTTGGGACCTCGAAACCGGTGAAAATATCAAATGGACCGCAGAACTCGGTTCGCAAAGCTACGCAGGACCGCTCATCGTCGGTGGAAAAGTTTTCGTCGGCACAAACAATAAAGCACTCTACAACCCGAAATTAACAGGGGACCGCGGAAACCTTATGGCATTTCGCGAATCCGATGGCAAATTCCTCTGGCAATCAACACACACCAAACTACCAGCAGGTAGGGTTAACGATTGGCCCCTGCAGGGTATCTGTTCCACGCCGTATATTGAAGGCGACAGACTCTACTACGTTTCTAACCGATGTGAAGTCGTCTGTGTTGATACCGAAGGCTTCCTTGATGGCGAAAACGACGGCCCATTCACTGAAGAAACCGAAACAAGTGAGATTGATGCCGACATCATCTGGATTTACGATATGATGGATGAATTGGACGTTTTTCCGCATAATCTCGCAACCTGTTCACCGCTTGCTGTCGGTGATCTGCTATTCTTAGAAACGAGTAACGGTGTTGACGAAGGACATATCCACATCCCTTCACCGGACGCGCCATCTTTCATCGCATTGAATAAACACACGGGTGAACTCGTCTGGGAAGATGCCTCCCCGGGTGAAAATATACTACACGGGCAGTGGTCAAACCCGGCTTACGGTGTTATCAACGGTGTCCCACAAGTTATCATTCCCGGCGGTGACGGTTGGGTCTACGCTTTTGAACCCGAAACCGGCAACATCATCTGGCAGTTTGACTGCAACCCGAAAGATTCCGTCTGGGAACTCGGCGGACGCGGCACACGCAACAACATCATCTCAACACCTGTCGTTTATGACGAGAAGGTCTTTGTCGCCGTCGGACAGGACCCAGAACACGGCGAAGGTGTAGGACACCTCTGGTGCATCGATGCCTCCCAAACCGGCGATATTACCGAAACCGCAGGTATCTGGCACTTCGGGGACGAACAATTCAATCGCACGATGTCCACCGTCGCTATTGCTGACGGACTCCTCTATATCTCAGACCTCAGCGGATTCCTCTACTGCTTAGATGTCAATACCGGCGACCTCTATTGGAGACACGATACCTTCGCTGCAATCTGGGGCTCGCCCTATGTCGTGGATGGCAAGGTCTACCTCGGCGATGAAGACGGCGATGTCGTTATCCTGAAAGCAGGCAAAACGGAGGAAGTGTTGTTTGAAACCAACATGGGCAGTGCTGTTTACACCACACCTGTGGCAAAAGATGGCGTGCTTTATATCGTAACCCGTAATACACTGGTTGCAATAGAAGAGAAAAAATGAACCTTACCCGAAAAATTGCTGAAACCCAGAAAACACTTGATGCGCATGTCCGAGAAATCGTCAAATGGCACTTCAGTCCAAAGACGGGATGCCCCTTCTGGCTGGCGTTCGCGGAAAACCTCAACTTCGACCCGCGAAAAGAGATCGGCGGCTACGCGGACCTCAAATGCCTCGGACATTTCCAAGACGAATGGCTCCGCGGCGGGCCCGTCCGACGGTGGGTACCGAAGGCTTACGCCAAGGAGCCAATCTATGTCTTTGAAACCGGCGGCTCAACAGGCGTACCGAAGTCGCGTATTAGCATCCGAGACTTCCATATTGATTATGAAATATTCAGCCAAACGCTCTCCGATGAGGGTTTCCCACCGGGGAGCGACTGGCTCATGTTGGGGCCAACCGGACCGAGACGTTTACGACTCGCCGTCGAACACCTCGCACAGCATCGCGGCGGTATCTGTTTCCATGTTGATCTCGACCCGCGCTGGGTGAACCAACTCGTGCGTTATGGGAAAAACGAAGAACTGGATGCCTATAAGAACCACGTCATCTCACAAGCACTCAACGTCCTGCGCGCCCATGAAAACGTCCAATGCCTCTTCACGACGCCGAAGCTGCTTGAGGCGTTGTGCGAAAAAATTTCCTTGTCGAAAGCAGGCATCAAAGGTATCTTCTGTGGCGGTACCGAGATGGACGCACAGTTCCACCGCTTCGCACGCGAGGAACTCGTTCCCGGCATCGACTTTATCCCAACTTATGGGAATACACTCATGGGATTAGCCACTTGCAAACCTTTTGATCCAGCGGATAACTATGCGATTATCTACTATCCGCCGCAACCCCGTGCTGTTATTGAACTCGTTAATCCGGAAAACCCAGAAGAAACCGTCGATTACGGCGAAACCGGGCGCGTCATGCTTACCACATTAACAAAAGAGTTTTTCGTGCCACGTTTCCTTGAACGCGACGAAGCCGAACGCGCCGAACCGATACCAGAATATCCGTGGGACGGTGTTGAAAACCTCCGCCTCCTCACCGAACTCCAAGAGAGCGTCGTCGTAGGCGTTTACTAATCATTTTAGGACTTACGCAGGCTGCTCTTTTGTAGCATAAACTGTTAGTTTGTGCCACTATAACGCTGTGTTTTCCGAAAATTCTCATCTAATAGAACGGGCTGCAGTCAAAATTGCGTAAGTCCTGCATTTATATTGAGCAAAGCAATGTGAAAGGTTCTAACGGTGTACCTTGAAAAACATTAAAAAGGAGGCGATAAAGATGAACGCGATTCAGACTGTTGAAATTCAGGACCCGGTCTACGAAGAGACCTATACCGCCCACATCCAAAAAAACGGTGCCGCGTGGATCGGATGGATACCAGAAGTCCCCGAAGTAGAATGCGAAGAGAACACGAGAGAGGCATTGCTAAAAACGCTTGTCAAAGACCTACATGAAGCCTTAGAAGCTGAACAGGAAGCATGGGAAAAACAGTTTGAGGCGGACGTGAAGGCAGGACATCTGGATTATCTATCTGAAAAAGCCCTTAAGAATTTTCGAGAGGGCAGGTATTATGAATTGGAGAAACTTCAGGAACTGCTAAAAGAATAGTTTCATGGGGTCTGAAATCTTCACTCACGTTACATAAAACATAAACAATCGCAGATTTGCAGGCACCCGTAGGAGCAAACGCGAAGTAATATGGAACATATTCTGAATGCTGATTTTTGGAGGTTTTGCGCGAAACTCCCGCGAGATGTTCAGAGACGAATCCCTCAGAAATTTGAGTTGTTACGGCAAAATCCAAGACATCCCTCACTCCATTTTAAAAAAGTTGGAGTTCATTGGTCTATTAGAATCTGCAAAGGCTATCGGGCAATAGCACGTAGAGAAAATAACACCTTCGTCTGGTTTTGGGCAGGCAAGCACGACGAGTACATGAGACGGATCCGACAGAATTGACGAAAGATTTTTTCATGCCCGTTTTTGCTGGAAAGAAATTCCTGCTAAGCGATTCTCATGTTCCAGCAGAACGCATACTCGGATATTTAGCGTTGCTAAACACCTTTTTACCACAAGTGGATAAACACCAAAAAGGAGTCTGAACATGATAACGAAAATCGAAAAAGTCTTCCGATCCCCCTATGCCGTCCCAAACGGTTTACAAGTTACCGACGAAGGGTTGTGGATCGTTGACCAGATTACCGATAGAGTCGCCTTAGTTGAAATCACATCAGACCCGGACTATACCGTGCCGAAACTTATCCGAGACATCCCGAGCGAATCCTCTAACACCAGCGGGATGACGTATGGCGACGGCGCGCTCTGGTTAGCTGCAAACGGTTCAGGCGAACGGTGGCGAACTCTCCGAGATACAGATGCCGAGACAGGCGAGATTTTCAAAGTCGATCCAACCACCGGCGAAACCCTCGGACGCTACCCGATCCCCGATGGCGGTGGCACGCACGGTGTCGAATACGACCACTACGACGAAGGACATATCTGGGTCCAAACGCTCAAGAATCAGGTCACACATAAGATGAGAACTTCGGACTGGTCAATACAAAAAACGCTGCCGTTGCCCCACGGACGTGGACACGGCATGGTTCGCGTCGAAGATGGACTCTGGTCAACCCACACCTCTGATAGGGTCATCGTCAAACTTGATCTCGAAGACGGCACACCGCTTGATGTGATTGAGGTCCCTGAAGATTACCCCGAACCACACGGTTTATCCATCTACGGCGACGATTTCCTCTATTGCGATGCCGCCTCCGGATGGATAGCGAAAATTACATGGTAAAATGGTTAACAGTCGTCAGCTATCGGTTTTCAGTTAGAACTTTATGGTAAGAAAATCATTTTGTTCACCACGAATCACTCTCTTTAATCGACAACTGACAACCGACAACCGATAACTACAGGACTTACGCAATTTTGACTGCAGCTCGTTCTGTTAGATGAGAATTTTCGGAAAACCGAACGTTCTGGTGTCACAAACTATGAAGTTTTGCGGCGTAATCGCCCAGATGCGAAGTGCATCGTGCTACAAAAGAGCAGCATGCGTAAGTCCTAAACTATAAACAATGATACACATCCCAATTCTACGCGCCGGACGCTCTTACAGAAGTTTGAACACCGTCCGCGTACCACATATCAAAACAGGCGACCCCTTAGTTGAGGTGAGTCAAGCCAACAGAGGCTTGATAGCAAAGGACCTCGTTGACATCGCACGCCAAAAAGCGGCACTCACACAACGTCCTATCGCTGAATTGATTGCCATCTGTAAGGAAGCCGCGCAGCTTTTCGCAACGGCGACACTGCCACTTGACGGAACCGAGCAATCACCAAAGGATTATATCCAACAGGTCGCTGGAACGACCGGCTTGCCCGAAGCACTTTGTCAACAGAACCTACTCAAGATTCAAGGGGTCATGGAAAACATAGATACCGTTTTAGATGGACTCACCCGCGGACTCGATTTACAAGTGCTTGACACCGGTTGGGGTGTCCAAGACGGACGCACGTTGAGTTACGTCTGCGAAACGGATTCATTGGGTGCAATCCTGCCGAGCAATTCACCCGGTGTGCATTCGTTGTGGGTGCCTGCCATCGCCTTGAAAGTGCCGGTCGTCCTAAAACCGGGGCGCGAGGAACCGTGGACCCCCTACCGCATCGCACAAGCGTTTATCGCAGCAGGCGCGCCAGCAGAGGCGTTCAGTTTCTATCCGACCGATTATTCCGGTGCTAACGAAATCTTGACCCGATGCGGACGTTCCATGCTTTTCGGTGGCGGTTCAACCGTCGCACCGTGGCTGAACACACCCCGCGTCGAAATCCACGGCCCCGGACGCAGCAAGATTATCATCCACGAAGGTGAGCAGAACAACTGGAAGCAATATCTCGATCTCATCGTGGAATCGGTTGCTAAGAACGGAGGTCGGTCTTGCATCAATGCCTCTGGTGTATGGGTAACAGCACACGGACGCAAGATCTCCGAAGCGTTGGCAGAACGCTTGGCATGTATCGAACCGAGACCGCTCAATCATCCACAAGCCGGAATTGCTGCGTGGGCGAACCCGAAAGCCGCACACGGTATCTCGTCGCTCATTGACCGACACCTCAAAGAACCGGGGGCAACAGAACTAACAACAGGGGACCGCGTCGTTGAATTAGATGGCTGCATCTTCCTCAGACCGACTGTGATATGGTGCGAAGACGCAGAACACCCGTTAGCGAACACCGAATTCCCGTTCCCGTTTGTGAGTGTCGTTGAAGTGCCACCAACACAACTCGTCGAAACCATCGGCGCGACGCTGGTTGCCACCGCAATTACAGATGATGCATCGCTCACACAAGACCTCATAGCAACACCGCTGATTGATCGACTCAATTTAGGAGCAATCCCGACAAACCAGATTTCGTGGGATAGCCCGCATGAGGGGAATCTATTCGAGCATCTCTACCGGCAACGCGCATTTCAACGTAGCATTAGATAGGTCAAGCTGAAACCAGTGAAACTCTATCAATAGTGCCATCTGTTTATCTATTCTTTAGTCCCGTAGGGTTTATTTGCTTGGGTGTTTCTTCAATATGTTTATAGAAATACGGTTCTTCCACCTCTTCAGCCCCGTAGGGGCGGCATGTTTATTTTTCAGTCATTCTGCTAGCGGATGGAGAAACAGTTCATAACGCCTTCTTTGATCGAAATTTTAGAGGCATTTCATAATGAAAGTAAAGTACTTCCATGACACCGCTACAGCCTTGATTGAGTTTTCAACACACGCTGTTGCTGAGACAAAAGAAATCAATGAGAATATTTACATAGACTTGGATGCTAAGGGCAACCTTGTTGCGATAACTATTGAACACGCCGACTTACACGCGAATTTACCCGATTTGTTTTATGAGCAAATAGGAGCGTCGAAATCCCAATCATTCTTGCATGAAAAAATTTAATTTTTTCAAACGTTTGGTACCATAGTTATGACCGATAAACCGAATGTTATTCTCATCTTCGCAGATGATCTCGGACGCGGTATGCTCAGCTGCTACGGACAGCAACATTTCGAGACTCCAAATATCGACCGCCTCGCAAACGAAGGGATGAAGTTCAACCACGCCTACGGTTGCGCGTTCTGCGCACCATCCCGTGCCAGTATGCTGACAGGTATCCACGATTGCCATCAAGGGAGATGGACATATACCAAAGCTGGCATCTACGAAAGCATCAGTACGGGGGAAATGACACATAGCGAAATTTCGGAGTTGATTCATACCACCGGACTCCAAGCGGGTCCCGACGATGTCTTCTTAGCAGAGATCGCGGCGAACGCCGGTTATACCACCGGACAAATCGGGAAACTCGAATGGGGTTTCGCTACCACAGCAGAACGCATCCGCCGACACGGGTGGCAGTACCATTACGGTTATTACGACCATCAACGCTGCCACGGTTTTTATCCGCCTTTCCTCTTCGAGAACGGGCAGCTCACAAACATTCAAGGGAATACACACGCCGACTGCGGGAAACATCCGAACTCGGAATCCACCGAAAATATGGAGATCCGTCGGAATCGTCAAGGAAAAGCGGTATACTCACAGGACCTTTTCAACGAGAAAATTATCGAGTTCCTACGTACACACCGCGATGAACCTTTCTTCCTCTATCATCCGTCTCAGTTACCCCACGGACCGATCTCTATTCCTGAGATACACCCATCGCTCAAACAAATTTCGGAATTGACGGCGTATGAAAAAGAATACGCCTCTATGATCCTAAAGTTGGATGAGACCGTTGGCATCATCTTGGACGAACTCGAACGACTCGGAATCGATGACCGCACGATGATCGTTTTCAGTTCCGATAACGGCCACGAGGTGTATTACCGTCAGCAAGGACGCACAACAGGTCGGCAAGCCGATTTGGAAGGGAACCAGCTTGACGACATCACAACGAAATTCTACTCGGAAACATGTGGCGATGTGTTCAACGGAAACGACGGTATGGGAGGATTGAAGTTTTCAAGTTGGGAAGGCGGCACACGCATCCCTTACATGGTTCGCTGGCCCGGAAAAGTTGCACCGAGCAGTACGTCCGACCATACACTCACGAACTACGATCTGATGCCGACCCTCGCAGATTTCATCGGGACAGAGATGCCTGAAGACAAAGACGGCGTGTCGTTTTTACCGACGCTGCTTGAACGGCATGAGGACCAGCAGCACCACGAGTGGATTATATACGCCTCTCGACTCGGTCCAGCACTCGTAACAGCAGACGGTTGGAAACTACGGTATATCAACCGCACGGACAGCTTCCAGTTATATCATCTCCCAAACGACTACCGCGAGGAGAACGACATTTCAGCTGATCATCCCGACCTCGTCACTCGGCTCAGTGGCTGGATGCGCAATGCATGTGATGGCGACTACCAAAACGGCACCCCCGGCGCACATCTCGCTGAGTATCGGAATCAAGAGTAATCTGAACCCTTCCCGTTTCAACCCATCAGAAAGGAACGCTTTATGCTGATCATTGATGCACATCTCGATCTATCCATGAACGCCTTACAAGGCAACCGAGACCTACTGAGCTCCGCCTATACAATCCGCACCCAAGAGGCGCGGACAGCCGGTAAAGGACGCACGCAAGGCACCGTCGCACTCCCAGAGATGCGTCAAGGACGCATCGCCGTGAGTTTCGTCACACTGTTCGCTCGCTCGACCGGTAGAACCTCCCCACATTCCGATTTCGCTTCGCCTGCCCAATCCTACGGCATCGCACAAGGACAACTCGCCTACTACCGCGCTTTAGAAGGAATGGGATACGTCCGTATCATCACGAACCGAGAGCAATTGGATAGGCACATCAACGCTTGGCAGACGTGGGAAAGCACAGCAATAGGCGACGCAAACGACTACGATAACGCGCCCGCCTTGGGATTCGTCATCAGTATGGAAGGTGCCGACCCGATTCTCTATCCGACGCAATTAGAGGCTTGGGTTAATAACGGGTTAAGACTGATCGGTTTGACGCACTACGGTCCCGGACGCTACGCTGGCGGTACAGGCACAGAGATCGGGTTAACCGAACTCGGTCGTCCGTTGCTCGCTGAGATGGAACGTTTAGGCGTTGTTCTCGACCTCACGCACTGCTCCGATCAAGCGTTCTGGGAGTCCCTGGATCACTACAACGGACCGGTGCTCGCCAGCCATAATAACTGCCGTGCATTGGTGCCGCATCAACGCCAATTCAGCGATGCCCAATTAAAGGCAATCTTTGAACGAGATGGAGTCATCGGTGCCGCTTTTGATGCGTGGATGCTCCAACCGGGGTGGATTACCGGCGAAACACCCAACGACAAGGTTACTTTGAACAACGTCGTTGACCATATCGACTATGTGTGTCAATTGGCGGGTAACTGTCGTCATGCGGCTATCGGCACTGACTTGGATGGCGGTTACGGACGTGAGCAGTCCCCCAGCGATTTGGACACCATCGCCGATCTCCAAAAGATACCTGGCATAATGTCAACTCGCGGCTACAGCGACGACGACATCGCCGCAGTCATGCACGGCAACTGGATCCGATTTTTACACGATGCATGGAGATAGACAAACAACGCAATCTTTGTCTCTGATAAAACCCAAAACCGACTTGTATTGAGCATAGCACTGAACATTTATATATTAGAGGAACGAACATGCCGAAACACAACAGCGAACCTACTGTCATAACAACTGCCCTTAAACCGATGGGATTTGCGGATATTCTGGATGCTACGTTTAGTCTCTATCGGACACATTTTTCACTATTCTTGGGGCTTGTCGCTTTTTCTGTCCTATCAGAACTCGGATTACATCTTTTGGTTGATTTTTCTGAGTTTTTCTTTGACCGCTCTCTCCTATTGGGAATCGCAACCATCCTAATTACAGCTACTTTTTTCATTATAGGTATCGGCGGAATCGTTATCGGTACCGGCGCAACCTATCTCGGTGAAAACGTTACAATTCATTCAATTTTGCAACGAACACTGGATAGGTTTTGGCAGCTGCTGGGGTGTTCTCTTCTTTGGTCGTTAGTTATAGGTGTTTTGACAATTACAATCATCGGTATACCCTTTGCAATCTATTTTGCGGTCCGTTGGGGATTGTTCGTTGAAACAATCCTGTTTGAAAAGCCTGTCATAAGTCTCGCTCTGAAACGGAGTAGTGAACTCGTCGAAGGGATGTGGTGGCGCATGTTCGGAATGTTTCTCGCAATCCTTTTGTTGAGTACCGTGGTTCACTCAATAATTGAAATTTCCATCGGATTCATACTTATTGCAACAAACCTTGTGAGTGAAGTAGATTTTATTGATATTCTTCAATGGGGATTATTCGGAGAATCTTTTGAAACCGCCACACCGCTTTTTCACGCAATTTTGATTGTCATACACCTCGTTGTCTATGCGATCTCTTACCCAATTTGGATTATCGGTGTCACGCTTCTCTACTTTAACCAACGCATTCGGAAAGAAGGTTTTGATATTGAGATGCAGGCCCCGCAACCTAACACCGATGAAAATACAGCCCCGTAGCATAGGCTGTTGGTCTCCTGTGCTTGGACATAACACACATCACAGACTATTTTACTACGATTCCACTGACATGTCAAATTTTAGGTGAGGTCGACTGACGTGTCAAAATTTCCCTATTGAAAGAAAAGCGGAGATAGGTTATAATATTATTCTCATAGAACGAATTGTCCGTTCAAAATATCAAGGAAAAAGATGGTAAAATACGCAAAATTGTCCAAAATTTAACATAAAAGTGACGAGGGAGAAATTATGCAAGTCAATATTCAAAACAAAAATTTCACACTTTTAGAAATCCACGGAAAGGTTATCGGGCAAGATGCACTCGTGCTTAAAACGATGCTTGAGGAACACATCCAAAAACTTGAGGCACAAGAGGGGATACCTACGCTAATTTTCGATTTGGCGGGCGCGGAGACAATGGATAGTGCCGGATTAGGCGTTCTCATCACTTCCAGCACACAAATCCGCCAAAACGGTGGACAGACAGCACTCGTCAACGTCAATAGAAGCATCAGACGCATGTTGATCCGGACAAACCTAACATCGCTTTTCGATTTTCCCAAAAACCTCGCAGAGGCGATCACTAGCAGCTTCCAAAAGTAATACGAAATCGATACGACAACCTATTCCGTATACTCCGTTCTGTCCGTATTTCCGCCATATTTCAGTGCGTAGATCAACAGGTTTGACATAAACCGATACACATCTGTCGAACGCCGGAGCCGTAACATCGTCCGACTTTCGATCTCCGCCGTCTCCATGGCACAGAGATAGTCCTTTCGGTTGTAAACCACCGCCAATCGACCATCAATGATAATCCCTTTCTGAAAACGGAACTGCGTCGGTTGCGCGTTGTTCTCATTCCCCCAGAACACGTCGCCTCCGTCTGGTGGTTTCGACAAATGGTAATGGATACTATAGAGTTCATGGTCATGCGGTAGAATCTCCATCGGGTAGTCCGGAAAAATAGCGTTGAGTTCATCAGCGACGATATGTGCGAAAAGTCCGTTGAAACCGCAATCGTCGAAGAACAGCATCCCTCCTTCGTCAAGGATATATTTCCGAAGTGCAACGCGTTCCTCCGGCGTAAAACCCACCTGAAGTGGACCGTCCCCGTCTTTTACAAGTCCACGTCCGACAGTAATATCTTTATCGTGTCCCGTCATAATGATAAGCGGTGCATCCATAATCTGTGGGTCCGTGAGCCGTAACGCACCGCCAGCAAAATCCATATCTGCCCGAATCGGGGTGTGATTCTCTAACCACTTGATGAGTGCTGGAATCGCCGTCGGGTCCTGCCACCAATCCGACAGTGAATGTTTAAGGCGAATCAGTCGGACATGCCCGCGAATTTCGTTCCCTGTCCCTTCAAGAACACCGCCCAATCGCTCCTTCGGTATTTTCACAACATTTCGGAATACAATATCTGCACCATCATCCAATCGAGCTGTCGGCAAGTCCCCATCAAGGAGTCCTGGAAGTCCGGTGTCAGCTACGCCTCTGCCTCTATTCCTTACCGTAGGCGATCTGGTTCTCTCAATCGTCAGGGCAGCACTACTGCCAGGTGCAACGGATAAGCCTTCAGATGCGCTGCTCCGTGTTTCAACGTTTGAGGGTGTTGGCACATCCCCTACATCTGTCAGATCCTGCGTGTCATCCAGCTGCGGCACTTGCCGTACGACCTCCGCTTGCGCTGTCGGTATCCGCCTTATATGCGACACCTGCGCCGGTGTGCGAGGTGCAGAAACCGCTGTGGTGACCATCGGATTCACCGTAACAGTCCGGTGTGTCGGTCGAACTTCTACCTCCGTTGCCGTCGGATTCAGTTTAAGAAGTGTCGCCTCAAACCCATCGTTATCCAATACCATCTGCTCAGATAACAGCAACGCCACAATTATGGCAAAGAGTATATGTAATCCAATTGAAGCAGTAACTGCGTAGAAACGTCTGTGTTTCATTTTTAACTGACCACTTATAACCTCTTAACCTACTACCCTTAGAGATGCCGCTGAATTTGCTGATAACTCTCCGCATCTAACTCCCGATAGTCTGGAATATCGTACCGATTGCCGCGCACATCCGTCACAAAAAGCCGGGCTGGCGGTACCTGTTTGATGTTCTGATTCAAACCACGCACCGAGAATGTAACCCTTCCACGCGCCGTTTCAACTTCCCACTCATGGATACCGAAATGCTCCTTCACACGATAAATCTTCTGAATCGTCGGTGTGAAATACCGTTTATCCAATTCCTCTTGTAGGATTTTCAGACTCTCCGGTGCAAGTTCCGACGGGTTCACAAGGATGCCGATCTCCGTATCCTCGTCGGCTGCAAGTGAGATATAACTGTCAGGATTGCTGAGCGGCATAAGCCGCCGCACCACGACACGCAGATGGCAAACCTCATCTCGGATTTCGAGTCGTGCTGTCCCGACTTCCGCGCGCGTGAACGTAAGTTCAGCCGCATCCAGGTAACGCGGCGTAAAATCATCTGTCTCCGGCGACTCCGGTTTGGTGTCATCACCTGTGGCGAGGGCGTCCCGTTTTTCTCCGTTTTCGTTCTGCATATTTACCTCTCTACAGCTTGCGCCTGTGCACGCACATTCGCAGCTTCCCGCTGGGTCTCTACAAGTTTGTAATAGATACCCTTTTTCTCCATAAGCTCCTCATGAGAGCCACACTCAACGCCTCTCCCCTTTTCAATCACGAAAAGCCGATCCGCGTTTCGGAGCGTTGAAAGTCGGTGTGCAATCGCGAAGGACGTTCGGTTCTGTACCAATCTGTCAATCGCTTGTTGAATCTTTTTCTCTGTCTCTACATCTACAGACGACGTGGCTTCATCAAGTATCAAGATGCGCGGGTTGTGCAAAATCGCCCGTGCAATTGAGACACGTTGCCGTTCACCACCGGATAGACTGCCGCCGCGTTCACCGACTTCCGTATCATAACCATCGGGGAACTTGACAATAAATTCATGAGCGTTTGCCGCTTTCGCTGCCGCAATAATATCCTCCATAGCGGCATCAGGGTGCGCGTAGGCGATGTTCTCTGCTATCGTGCCGCTGAACAGATACGGGTCCTGTAGCACGACACCAATCTGGCTCCGCAAATCCTTGAGGTCAATCTGCTTAATATCTTCGCCATCAATTTCTAAACGCCCAGAGTCCGGTGTATAGAACCGACAGATCAGATTAATAAGCGTTGACTTCCCGGCACCAGAATGACCCACAAGCCCGATCATCTCCCCGGGCTGGACGTGAAGATTAATATCCCTTAGTACGGGTTTATGTGACTCATAACCGAAGGTCATATTGTGAAATTTCACTTCCCCAGCGATATTCGGCATCGCTTTAAGAGTTCCATCGTCAAACTGTTCAGGTTGCGAGTCTATCACTTCAAAAAGCCGTTCCGCGGCTGTCATTGAGCGCGAAGCCCAATTAATAAGCGGACTCACATACCGCAACGGTTCATAAAACATACCAAGGTAGCCGATAAACGCGAATAAGGTACCGAGCTTCATCTCGTCCGGCCCAGCGAGGACATCAAGACCACCGACATACCAAACGATGAGGGTTCCGAACTGGACAGCAAACATCAAAGGCGGGTAATACGTTGACCAGATCATCTCAGCATGCGTCTCATAATCCCGAGCATCAATATTAGCGGTGCCAAACCGATTAACTTCATCTTTCTGTTGTCCAAAGGCACGAACGACCCGAATCCCGGATACGGAATCATTGACGACATCGAACAACTTTGAACGCCGCCGATACGCACGATGCCACAGACTCCGCACTTTCCGCCAGAACCAACTCGCACCCAAAACAATTATCGGAATCGGGATTAAGATAAAGCACGCCAATTTCCAATTCATTAAGAAAAGCATACCGCCAATCCCAAAGAAGAGAAACAGCTGCACACTGAGAAACGAAAGCCCTTCTAACATAAAATCCTGAAGCCGCTCACTATCTTCAGTAACGTGCGAGATAACCGTCCCGGTTGTCCGTTTATCAAAAAATCGGATGGACAGGTTGTGAAGATGCTGGTAAACATGTGCCCGGATATTTGCAGCGATACGAAACGTCAGCCAAGCTCCCAGACGTTGTTGGAAAACTGAAAAAATTGTACTGATTACCATTATGGCTAACAGCATGCCTACAGCCACAGATAAAGCGACAGTGAGCGGTTGAATACCCCTGAATATTTCACCCAACCACGTCTCTGATGCTTCTGGCACAGCGTTAGGCACCGCACCCAACACCAAGATATCATCAACAAGGATACGTGTGAAATACGGAGGCGCTAATGTAATGAGCGTGCCAACGATAAGGAATAGTATATAGAGGATTGCCCTACCTTTATACGGTTTTATGTAAGACAAAATCCGTAACATCACCTTGTGTTTCTTCGTGCATGCCGGACACGGTGAAAACTCGTCTGGTAACAGGAGCCCGCAGCTTTTACAAGCGTGATCTTCAGGTTTATAATCCCAAATCGGTGCCTCATCGCGTTTCCCGTTTCGGTACGCAATCTCATCACCGATGAATCGCGCCACGAACCCGAATTTCGACGCGCAACCGTTGGAATACCGGATGAGGTCTACCGTCCCCTCTTCTGTCTCCAGCACCAAGAGACCGGCATCTACGACAACTTCAGCACGGATAGCTAACACACTTTTATAAGGGATATAATGAAGCACCTCACCAGCACCGGTTACCGTAAATATCGCAGCATCCGTCAGGATGAACCACTCTTCACCGTAACTGCCCGATGAATCAATGTCGCTTTCAACTGCAAATCGGAGCTGTCCTATCGGTATATTCAGGCTTTGTAACGTCTGTTCAAGTGAATCGGGTAGCGCATCAAGCGTACCCGTTGGGGTCTCTGCAGTTGCCATTCCTGCTCTGTTCTCCTATATCTGTTTTCCGGGCGTGCGTTCATCCGGATATTTCCAAAGTACTTTACGATCAATAGACTTCCAACGCGTCGCATCAACCCGTTGGACAGCATATATCTTCCGACCACACTTACACTGTATATCGTGAACGTGTCCATTTGAGCAGGTCTGCTGCTTTACAAAGTCAACGCTCTCTTGGTGCACACGATAGCCGTGCCTGCAAGCATAACAAACTAAATACATCCTAAACACCTATATCTGCTGCGTTCCAATGAATGCCAATTAACTTTAACCCGTCTTTCACAATATAATTCAATCCTATTGTCCACTCGAAAACCTCGAAACATCACGGATTCCACCAATACGTCACTTTACCGACCAAAGTGGTATCCATCAACCCTGATGTCAAACTGTCTGTTCCGTATGTCTGATTGAACACAAGATAAAAATCGCTACCCGGACGGTAGATATAATTGACTAAGAAATTCGTCGTAATCAGATTCCGATCACTGTTCCATTGGACATAGAACTTGGTAAAGAGATCCGTGGAAAAAGAATAAACAACACGCCCACCGAAGATATTCGTATCAAAGGAGACCTGTTCGTCAGCCGCATCTTGTTGCGGAAGTGTGACGCGGTTAAATTCATATCTCGGTTCCAAACGAAAGCGTCCGGCGAACCGAAGGTCGAGACGAAGGTCAAACCCCCGTCGCGTACCGTTGTAGAAATCCCCAAAATTGAATCCCAAACGTCCGTTGACGACATTACCTTCAGCATTCAAAATGAGACTGTAGTTGTTGTAACTGTACTCGCCCGGCGGAATAATAATCCCTTCTCGAATTTCAAAATCCTCAGTGAGATTCTCAAAGTTTCGGTAGATTCGGACACCGCCCCAACCGTTCGTCTCCAATTCGAGCCACGTGCTCCAAATAAAAGTGCGCGTCTCTAATTCATTGTCCGAATTGAGAATGATGTCAATCTCGGGTCCAATCCACATCCGGCGAAATCCATACCAATGGAGATAAGGCGTGGCTCGGGCTTCGCTCCGAAACCATCGACTGCCTGTACGATACACATAGCCGACTTCCGGATTGAAATCGTCACCGATGTCTGTATAAGAGGCGTTCACCCGCGCGACTTCGCTCTGCCAATTGCCACCGAAATACAGAGCATCTGCGTTCCCAATAGGTAAAATATTGTCCCCCGGAGAAGTCTCGCCGTTCTGAATATCACTCGGTTCAAACGTCCGTGCCCAGAGTCCTCGAAAATTCATCCTGTCCGTCGGACGATAGATAAAATCGACACCAGCGGCTCGATTGTGCGCCCCAGACGCTTGCTTATTAACCGCAATCATACCGACGCTTGAACCTGTAAAAAGGTCCCGCTTGATACGTAAAACCGAGTAGTTTGTCCGATCAACATCAACCGCGTCCAAATTTTCTGTAGCGTCTGCTGCATACTTATCCGAGAGAACGTTCAGCACGCCAACCCCGAAACCGCCTACTTTACCTGTAACTTTCCCGCCCGCCAGAATCGGGATAGCATGTCCCTCTTCAATACCGATGCGACGACTATAAAAGAGTAAGAGCGGCGGCGGCGCATTGAAACTCGTGCGCGGGATACCAAAATCGAATAAGCCCGCACCCTCTAAGAAAAATTGACGTTTCTCCGGAAAAAAGAGGCTGAACCGCGTTAAATTCGCCTGTTCTTGGTCCGCTTCAACCTGCGCGAAATCTGTGTTGACAGTCAAATCGGCCGTCAAGTTAGAGGTCACACCGACCTTCATATCTGCACCAAAATCGAACACCCCACTTGCACCTTCCGTCTCAGTGCGAGCGACACCGGGAAGCAGATACGGTAAAAACTCAATGTTTCGTCGTTGTGAAATCCCAGACAAACCGGTGAGCGTCCCTAAGTCTGTGGTTCGGTAACGTGCTTGGAAAGTATAGGCTGCCGGTACCGGTGCCCACGTGCCTTCTTCTTGGTTTTTCTGGATGCTGCGTCCAAAATTCAAACCCCATGTTAACGCTTCTTCTCCCTTGAAACGGAGTTGGCTGAACGGGATCGCAATCTCTGTCGTCCAATTATCGCCATTAATTTTCGATCGAGCATCCCAAACCGCGTTCCAGTTCTCGTTCCGACTGTCGCCACTGTCCATGAGTGCCACATCTTCCCGCGCACTCAACGGGTTAACCCGGAAGAAGAAACCGCTGCGCCGGTCGTTATACGTATCTAATAACACAAAAACATTGTCTTGGTCCCACATCTCTGCATCACGGCGCATCTTATTGGCAATAATCTTAGAACGGTTCGGTTCACTGCAGACAAAACCGAAATAGATGTGTCTGTCATCGTAAAGGATCCGCACCTCTGTCGCTTCTGTTAAAGGAGTGCCTGCATCAGGTTCAAATTGCGTAAATTGATGGATAGGTGTGGCTTTCTGCCAATCCGGTTCTGTGAGGTCCCCATCAATCTCAATACTCTGGTAGGTACGAAACGCCTCAGCGCGAAGTTCCGAAGTTTCAGCAGACACACCAATACTGATGGAAAAGAGAATCAGAATCAATAGCCTTCTAAATAGAGAATCTACGATATACAAAATAGACATTTATATACATGTTTCAGCTCACAAACTTCGCCGAAAATGACCTCCGCAGTTATCTCAAAACTTTTCTCTATTATACCACAATTCCTGAAATTCTGTACACTCTTATCTTATCCAAAAAATAAAAAAAGGCTTGACTTTCGTTAGAAATTGTGGCATGATTAACATATCACACTTGCAAACATCTAACAGAACGGGCTGCAGTCAAAATTGCCTAAGTCCTGATTAGGAGAAATCAGAATACATTTGGAGGAAATATGAGCAACGAAAGCAAGTGTCCAGTGATGAGCCACTCTCACGCACAGGGCACCTTAGCGAACAAACGCTGGTGGCCAGATCAGTTGAACCTGAAGATGCTCCACCAGAACCCACCCACATCCAATCCTTTGGGCGCGGATTTCAATTACGCCGAAGCGTTCAAGACACTCGATCTCGAAGCAGTGAGGCAGGACATCTATGATGTGATGACGGCATCCCAAGACTGGTGGCCCGCCGACTACGGACACTACGGTCCCCTCTTCATTCGGATGGCGTGGCACAGTGCAGGCACATACCGCATCGGCGATGGACGGGGCGGCGCAGCCTCCGGCACGTTACGCTTCGCACCCCTGAACAGTTGGCCCGACAACGCCAGTCTCGATAAGGCTGTCCGGCTGCTCTGGCCCATCAAACAGAAGTACGGACGGAATATCTCGTGGGCAGACCTAATCATCTTAACAGGGAACTGTGCCCTTGAATCGATGGGGCTCAAGACATTCGGTTTCGCTGGCGGACGAGAGGATGTCTGGGAACCCGAAGAAGACATCTATTGGGGTTCAGAGACCACATGGCTCGGAGATGAGCGTTACACCGGCGACAGGGAACTGGAGAATCCCCTCGGTGCCGTTCAGATGGGGCTAATCTATGTGAACCCACAGGGACCAAACGCGAACCCGGACCCTGTCGCCGCAGCGAGAGACATTAGAGAGACGTTCCGCCGCATGGCAATGAACGACGAAGAGACAGTCGCACTCATCGCCGGCGGACACACGTTCGGTAAAACCCACGGTGCCGCTGACGCAGATCAGTACGTCGGGCCCGAACCCGAAGGCGCACCGCTTGAAGAGCAAGGGCTCGGTTGGAAGAATACCTATGGCAGCGGTAAGGGTGTCCATACAATCACCAGCGGATTGGAGGGCGCATGGACCGCCACCCCAACCAAGTGGGACAATAGTTTCTTTGAAAACCTGTTCAACTACGACTGGGAACTCATAAAAGGACCCGGCGGCGCATGGCAGTGGACACCGAAAGACGAATCCGCACAAGACACCGTGCCGGACGCTCACGACCCCGCAAAGAAGCACGCTCCCATGATGCTGACGACCGACCTCTCCCTGAAGGCAGACCCAATCTATGCAGAGATTTCCAAACGCTTCTACGAGAATCCCGCAGAATTCGCAGACGCTTTCGCAAAAGCGTGGTACAAACTGACACACCGCGACATGGGACCCCGCACACGATACCTCGGTCCTTTGGTTCCTGAAGAACCGCTGTTGTGGCAAGACCCTGTCCCTGATGTCGACCACGAATTGATTGATGCGCAAGACATCGCCGCCTTGAAAACCGAGTGCCTCGAATCCGGACTGTCCATCTCGCAACTCGTCTCGACGGCGTGGGCATCTGCGGCAACATTCCGCGGCACCGATAAGCGCGGCGGCGCAAACGGCGCACGGATTCGCCTCGCACCACAGAAGGATTGGGAAGTCAACAAGCCCTCTGAACTGCAGAACGCCCTTCAGACCCTTGAGAGGATTCAAGAAGGATTTAATACCGCACAGTCCGACGGGAAGAAGGTCTCACTCGCGGACCTCATCGTCCTCGGCGGGTGTGCAGCGGTTGAAGCAGCCGCGAAGAACGCCGGGGTCACCGTAGAAGTGCCGTTCACACCGGGACGCACAGACGCGCTGCAGGAGCAAACCGACGTGGAATCATTTGCCGTGCTTGAACCGACCGCAGACGGATTCCGAAACTACCTTGCAAACGGACACGAGAGAACAGCCGAAGAACTGCTCGTGGATCGCGCACACATGCTGACACTCACCGCACCTGAGATGACGGTTCTCGTCGGCGGCTTGCGCGTCCTAAATACAAACGTTTGCCAGTCCGGATTCGGTATCCTCACCGATCAGACCGAGACGTTAAGCACCGATTTCTTCGTGAACCTGCTTGATATGGAGACCGAGTGGTCGGCAGCCTCTGGAAGCGAGTATGTATTTGAGGGACGCGACCGCGCAACAGGTGAGCTCAAGTGGAACGGCACCCGTGTCGATCTCGTATTCGGATCAAACTCTCAGCTCCGAGCCATTGCAGAAGTCTACGCCTGTGATGACGCACAGGAGGCATTTGTAAATGACTTCGTGGACGCGTGGAACAAGGTCATGAATCTTGACCGCTTTGACCTCGACTAATCTCCACAAAATTCGGATAGTAAGCGCGTGAAACCCTCGCGCGCTTACTCTTTTAATCTGCTCTCTATGAAGAACGATAGAAAATCAATCTTCGGTTGGTGCATGTACGACTGGGCAAATTCTGCATATATTACCACAGTCGGTGTCGCACTGCTGCCCATCTATTTTAAAGAGGGGATTGTCCCCGCAGAAGGGGTCGCGCTTTTCGGACAAACTGTCAGTGCAACAGCACTCTGGGGGTTTATGGTCGGCGGTGCTGCACTCCTCGTCTTTCTCTTCGCACCCGTGCTCGGAGCCATCGCAGACTTTTCTGCAGCGAAAAAGAGGTTCCTCACCGGTTTCGCCTACTTCGGAAGCCTATTTGCGACCCTGCTCTATCTTTGCAGTCCTGGAGATGTGTGGTTAGCGGTTACGTTGTATATCAGCACGCAAGTCTGCTTTATCGGCGCTAACGTCTTCTACGACGCGTTTCTACCACAGATCGCTTCTGAAGACAAACTCGACACCGTTTCTGCCAGAGGATACGCATTCGGATACGTCGGCGGATCGTTGCAGTTCGGTATCTCACTTGCCCTCGTCGCTATGCATGAGAGCATCGGGATTAGCCAAGTGATGGCAGTACGCATCGGCATGGCAATGGCAGGCATCTGGTGGGCAGGTTGGACAGTGCTGACGCTAATATACCTAAAAGAAGATAGAACAGAACAAGCACTTCCCGAAATTTACCGCAATCGACCAAAACCCCTTGCCTATCTCTCCCTCGGCATCAGCCGAACAATCGCAACCGCCAAAAAAATAGGACATTTTAAACATCTCTCCCTCTTTGTGATTGCCTATATGGTCTACAATGATGGTGCCCACACGGTCACAAGTATGGCGACAATTTACGGGTCTGAAGAGTTAGGGTTATCTGCGACATCACTTATGGTGACACTGCTGCTTGTCCAAATTGTTGCAATCGGTGGCGCGTTGATATTCGGCAAACTTGCCAACCGTATCGGCGCAAAACGGGCAGTCATGGTCTCTTTAGTCCTCTGGACCGGGGTCGTCATTTACGGTTATTTTGTCCAAACTGCAATAGAATTCTTTGCTTTGGGAATGGTTGTCGGGATAGTGCTTGGGGGCATACAGGCACTCAGTCGTTCTTTCTACGGCGCAATGATCCCAGAGGAGGCAAGTGCCGAGTTTTACGGATTCTTCTCTGTCTTTAGCAAGTTTTCGGCAATCTGGGGTCCATTCACATTCGGATTTGTTAAACAGATCACCGGAACCGCGCGGCTCGCGATTATCTCATTAATGGTTTTCTTTATCGTCGGTTTTATCCTACTCGCCTTTGTCAATGAAGAAAAGGCAAAAGCGGATAGAGACAACTTCGCATTCTAAAAAATAAGAGGGGACAACACGAAGTCGTCCCTCTCTACGTTACGCTATTCTGGCAAAACCGCTAAGTATTGTCTGATGCGTTTCCGAAGCGCACCTCCAAAAAACGAACCTAATTCGCTAACTCGAAAATAATCGGAATTTCAAGGCGCACGCTATCGGCTTCGTGCTCTTCAGGGAAAGACGGGTACGGTATGCCGTTTTGGACAGCAGCGAGGGCTGCGTTATCCAACGCATTTGAACCAGAAGAATCGGTAACGACCGGGTTCCGAACCGTTCCATCTCTGAAAAGTGTAAATCGAACCGTCGTTGATGATCCGTCATCAAGATTCCGCACACGCGGTGGAAAACGTTGCACCTGCTTTATCCGATCGCGTACCGCCTTTAAGAACGCGTTAAACGACTGCTTCGCATCGCCTAAATTGACGGAAGCGAGCTCTAAATTCCCCAGATCGTTGAATTCCACTTGTGCCATTGTCGAGCCCATGTCCATTTTCTCGACGATGCTTGTACTTTCAAATTTCGGCACTTCAAATTTCGGTAGCGTTGTAACAATACTCGCTTGCCGGGATACACCTGATAGCCTGTTACCGATCCCTGCGATGTTCGGTGCCATCACCGGACGTGTAGGGACATCACTCGTCGGCAGTGTGAAACGCGCGTTGCCCATCGGAATTTTAGCACTGGTCGTGACCAACTGTCCTTTGGGTGCCTGAATCTTAGAAAACTTAGGCGGTTTCGGTTTTCGGGTCGTACGAGGCGGTGTGCGACGTTTCGGCTGAGGTTTCGAGGCTTCCAAAACAACACTATCGACTTTATCACGGTCCATCTCTAACACTGTTTTGTGAATAAAGTAGATAGCACCGGCAATAATCCCGATTGCATGGAGTCCGATCGCAAAGGTCCACGCGATTCGGATCGCTCTCTTTTTCCGTTTTTGGGCGGCTTCTCGGTTCTGCCGTTGAACATCGGTAATCGTTAGCATAGTTTTCCTTTCAATACTTCTTAGGTTTATTTTCTCAATACGACTTACGCATGCTGCTCTTTTGTAGCATAAACTTCCCAGTTTGTGCTACCAGAACGCTGTGTTTTCCGAGAAATCTCATCTAATAGAATAGGCTGCAGTCAAAATTGCGTAAGTCCTGCTCAATAATTAGTCTTCATAACTCAGCAACTTGTATTCATTGTTCTTAACAACCACCGAGCCGAGAATCTTCAATTCCCCTTTCTCGCCAGCAGCGTTTTTTAACATCAAAACGGTCCCACGTAAAAGTTGGAACCCTTTATAAGTCTCCGTAGGTCTGTCAAAGCGGATGGCTACGAATTCCAAATCCTGACCGCCATAACGGGCTATCCATTTTTTCATACCGACGTTACACTTCTTATTCAGATTCGACCACGCAAAATCACCGGGGAAATTATTTGGCGGACGACTTGCCGGAAATGCAGGCCAGATCCAACCGAGATATTCTTCGCGCTGCACCCGCAAACGGTTCAACTTCTCTATGTCTCTGTTATTAAGTGCCGCAACGACTGCCAGGCCAAGTTGACCCGGCGAGTCGAGACTATCTTCCCAAACCGCTCTCTTACAACCAACCGCACTGCTATAAACAAGCAGGACGGTGAGTAGCAAGCAAGAGATATGAACCGGACCTTCATTAATTCTGCGCACCCGTTGTCCATCCTGATACCCAGTTGTTCGACGGGCTTACAGCACCGATGAAGTTAACCGCTTCAAAGAAACCATCAGCCGGTGGCGATGCTGCCGAAACCGTTGCAGCACCAGCACCCGGTGTGAAGTTCGGGGCAGTTTTGCTGAACGGCGCAACCAAGCCCGGATCGGTCTCTTCGTTGCCGTTAGCTGCAGCAAAACCGGCTTCGTCAAATCCGTCATCATCTTTTTCGTCGCCGAAGTTGCCTTTATCATTCTCAAAGAAGATACTGTTCTTGACAACCAGATCGCCACCTTCTGCTTGCGCAATAGACGACTCGCCATCAATGTCGAGTCCGATCTTATTGAAACCGGTGACGATGAAGTTGGCATACGTGCCAGCAGCACCTTCACGGATCAGCATGCCGTTGTCACTTTCAGGTCCAGACGGATCACCGACAAGCGTTACGTTATAGATCGTCGCAGCCGAGCGCGGAGTCGCTTCGTTATTTTTACTGCTGTTATCAACCTCAAACCCGTTATCCGCGTCGTCACCATACTGCTGGGCAATCCAGAATTGACCTTTACCTGTCCAACCATCTGTCCAGTCGAAAGAGTCGTCGCGAGCACCCGTCACGAGGGCGTATTTAAGATTCACAGTACCACCGAAAAACTCGATGCCGTCGTCTTGGTTCATGTGCACTTGAATGTACTCTGCGACCGTCCCGGATCCAACACCTTGGAAAGCGATACCGTTCAACTCGTTATCTGGACTGAACTCAATACCGGCGTATTCGAGACGCACATAACGCAGCACGCCGCTGCTATCCCTCGGGTTGTTTCCACCGAAGGCACCCGTGTCACCCTCGCCGAAGGTTACACCCTGGTTCGTCGGCGCGCTACCGTTGATAATCAAGCCTCCCCACTGTCCACGGGCACGGTTACCGATCTCTGCATCACTTGACATAATAATCGGCGCATCCGCGGTACCCTCTGCCATAATTTTAGAGCCTTGAGCGATGATAAGCGTACCATTGCTCGCCTGCTCACCGAAGATTTCGACACCCGGTTCAACCGTTAACGTCGCGCCACCTTCAACAAACACAGCACCCCGCAGGAGGTAAACGTAATCTGCTGAGAGCGTTCTGTCGGCATTCAATTTACCTTCAAGAACGACAACTTGCCGACCACCGACATCAATCGTCTCTTCCATGAGGGCTTCTTCTTCGTGATCATGATCGTCTTCTTCATCATCACTGCCACAACCGACAAAAGCCAACGCTACGCCGACTGCAAAAATCGCCATCAACTGGAACAACCAATTCTGATACGATCCCCGTTTTCCATTGGAAGCAGGGGTAGACCCAATATTTAACATGAGTTAACTAAGCTCCTTTTTTATTTTTTTATCGCCCGAATCGCTATTTCGGACAGGCATTCATCATCGCGACTCAGCGATCCAAATCACCATATATTTTTAGGACTTACGCGTGCTGCTCTTTCGTAGCATAAACTTCCCAGTTTGTGCTACCGGAACGCTGTGTTTTCCGAAAATTCTCATCTCACAGAACGGGCTGCAGTCAAAATTGCGTAAGTCCTGTTTTTTCCGTCGCTGTTATAGATTCCTCTCAATATTAAAGGATACCCATAAGTTGTTGCAGAAAATTGACAATGTTATGATTTTTTTATACTGCTAACTGCTAATGGCTGTTTGCTAATTGCTGTCTCCTGTCAGCTACAAGTCGTAACTGACCCCAAACGAGAAAGACCTCCCAATCTTGTAACGGAGGTAATCTGCGTCTCCCATCTTATAGGAAACATCTGGATTCAGTAGGTTTTTTGCCGAGAAACTCAACTTGAAGTAGTCACCAACAACTCGACTGAAAGTTGCGTCCAATTGCCCGCGCGCCTGCTCATACACGTCCGGTACACCGTGGTTCCCCACTTCAGAAAGCCGACTTCCAAAGACGTTATACGTCATCGCACCCGAAATTCCCCAGTTCGGATCCTCATAACCGACGGACACATTAACAATGTACGGACACTGTCCTTGAAGTGGGCGTTCAGATGAAGTCTGAATCCCGATCCCCTCTGGCAAGACCACCTGTGAGGAGATCAGCGCAGTGTTGGTATTAATCGAAAATTTGTTTAAAGCCTCTGAGATAACACCCAAATTCTGACGTGCTTCTAACTCCAAACCGTAGTTGTGAGCACCTTCTGCGTTTTCATAAGTGATCCGGACCTCTGCTTGCGGTTGAACAATCTGCTCAATCGGTTTCTGGAACCGCTTATAGAACGCACTGATCGCCACAACACCCCCAATCTCTGGAAAGACTTCCCATCGGAAATCGAAATTGTCGATCTGTGTCCGCTCCAAATCAGGGTTACCAAGGATCGTTCTACCGCCAACGAAATCAGTAAACTCAAACGGCGCAAGTTCACGGAAGTCCGGACGCGTGATTGTTCGAGAGGCTGCGAAACGCAAGTTCATCCGCTCTGTTATACGATACGTTACATTCAGCCCCGGCAACCAATCAAGCGTTTCCAAACTCGCATTAATCTCCGTTCGCGTCGCCGCAAACGGATCGAAAGTCGTTACCAGTTGATCCGAAGATTCCAAGCGGACACCGCTCATCACCTGCCACCTCGGACTCAGCGGCAGGTCAAGCATCAGATAGCCTGAATAAATATTATGGTCCGCGAGGTAGTTATCCGTAGAGCGCGTCGATTCACGGAGTTCAAAAACACGCGGGGCTATGTTCTCGGATTCAAAGAGGATTTCCGGCGGGGCGGATAAGTCCACGATAGCGTCTACTTGGTCGGAAGGTAAAAATCTAAATCTCCGTACATCAAAGGTTCTGGCTCTATCCCGAAGTAACCCGCCAAATTTGAACAAGCCATCTGTGCCCACCGGAACTTTCCAGTCAACACGGGCGTTATACTCGTTGTCCGCAAGATTAAAGAAAAATCGGCTCCCGCTTTGCGTGACATCTCGGAACACGAAATCGTTATCTCGCTCTTCATAGATGTTCTCCCGTGTATCCGGTTCAGCCCGTGAGGCACGCGAATAGGTGAGCCGCCAATCCATAGACACATTCGGCTGTTCGGAACCCTCCAACGTCGGTTTGCCAAAATTGAAGTCGTGCGTCCCGGCTAACTGACCAGAGAAGAGCTGGCGTTCAACGTAGCGGAGGCGTGTACTCTTCATATCCGTATTTCTGTCGGCGTTGAAACCCTCCCATGTTCGGATCTCATCTTCTGCCGTGTGCGTGAAAAGTGAACGGAGGTTCACCTGATGGTGCGGCGAAAAACGGAGACTCGTGTTTAAAACCGTGCCCCAGTCCACCTCGTTTCCGGTCCGCTCTACCGCATATTCGGTCACGCGTGAAAGTTTCTCGCCCAAACCGATCCGATAAGCATTCCGATGCTGAGTCCCATAACTGTGGCTATTGCCGTAGGAGATGACACCTAAATACCCAAATTCTTTACCGAAAAGTGGATGACTGTTACCGAGACTAAATTTATAACTTTGGTTGACCGGTATCGTTACCAACTCCGGCGACCAGACATTCTCAAACGAGCGCCCAAACTCCTGAATCTTTTCCTGTGTAAAACCTGCTGTCGTAAAACGTCCGCGCTCACGAATCGGTGTATCGGCTGCCTCATCTTGAATAATACGCGGCAGCTGCCGCGAACCGTCGTCGAACCCTAAAAAATCAAAATCGCCGCCCGGATACGTCAAACCTTCTCGTCCAGTCGCTTGTGTGTTGAAACCGGTTGACATGGACAACGACATCGTTAATTCTTCAGGAAAATCCTTTGTAAACACTTGCACCGAACCACCAGCAAAACCGCCCGGTTGGTCGGGTGAAAAAGTCTTTACCGTCTGCAGGCTCGCGAGCAGACTCGCAGGGAAGATATCCATCGGCACGACGCGTCTGTTCGGTTCCGGACTCGGGATTTCGACGTTGTTCAGGAGTGTATTACTATAACGTTCACCCAATCCACGCACAAACACGTAACGTCCACCAACAATGCTAACGCCTGTTACCCGTTTAATCGCCTCGCCTGCAGACGATGCCGGGAGTCGGCTCATCTCTTCTGTGCTAATACTGTCCTCAATACCTGAACTCCGCATCCGCTGTTCAAGCAATCCGCGCTCACTCGCTTGGCTCAGTTGTACCGGCATCTTAATCGCATCAAGTTTCACCACCAACGGTACCATTAATATTCGGATCGGTTCCGGTGCCTCTCCAGCTTTTACTTCCAACTCAGGAAGGGTGTAGGTGTTATAAAACGGGGCAGCCGCCTGAATCCTGTAACGACCCGCCGGTAAGTCCAACGAAAACGCTCCGGTTTCATCAGTTATCACTCGGATCTCGGTATCAGCAGACCAAACGGTAACTTCCGCGAGCGGCACATCCGTTTCACTATCCACGACAATACCGGTTACGCTGACCTGCTGTCGCGTTTCATGCGTATCAGCACCCACTTCGTAGAACGCGACGGATGTGCCGATAACGAAAAGCAACACACCGATACAAAAGCGTCCCCTGAAGGATAGAGATCGCAAACCTATCGGTAGGTGCGGTTTAAAACCGCACCTACCAGGGGATGTGCTTATGTTTTCTGATTTTACGATAAGAAATGCTCTCATACTGTTTTTTTTATCCTTTTACGCATATTTTTAACTTGCTCCAATGATAGAAAAATTATAACCCCTGAATGCAACAAAAATGTGTTATTTTTTTGCCAAAAAACAGAAAAATATTGAGTATTCAGTTAACAGTACTCAGTTGTCAGTTAAAGATAGGACTTACGCATCCTGCTCTTTCGTAGCATAAACTGTTAGTTTGTG
>JAODVQ020117446.1:0-16316 GCA_025400075.2 Phenganax stokvisi
GAAAAATTGCGTCGCATTGCCGAATCGCGTCCAGTGTGTGTGGGCCTTAATGCTAAAAATGTTAAAAAGTCAGAGCTGCTAAGATGTCAGTCCTTGCTCTCCAGTTGTCCACTAAGATTAAGTTTTAATCACATTAAAATCATCAACAAATGTAACTGTTCATTTTTACGTTGACGACAAATCAGAATTGGATAAATAAATCGGTAGTCACACTTTCCTTTGAGTAACAGTCGAAATATGCAGCAGTTAAAACTCACCTGTCAAGTTTATTAATGAAAGCAATGCATGGTACACTGTATCTTTTCATTTGTCTGTTCACCGTCAATGTTTGACTCTAAAATTTAAGAAAAATAGTTATCAATTATGATTACTCCTCTGCTTTCTGAATGCATGGCAAAGTTTTTATTGCAAACAGCCATGTCAGTAATACAGCATTATTGTGTGGTAAAAAACACATCTACAGGTTGTTTTCAATCATGTGATTTTGAGATATTAGAAGACGGGCAGTGTGTCAAAAATGGCCGTTAAAACTCTTCAGTTGACTTCAAAGACAGTTTAAGACATAAAGGTTTGATCCCTATTTAGTTCATGGCAGTACACGTCACTCAAACGGGAAAAAATCATCAACAAAATTATTGGCTTGCCCGTCATTTGGTTCAAAAATCACATGATTGCAAAAGAAGCAGGCTAGTTAAAGCTTCGTGTTTTTAATGATTCACACTGTCATTGTTTCGGTGTCTGACATGCCTGTACTCCTCCAACTCCACACAAAACCAAGACAGCTCCATCCAGCACTCGAAGAGCCCTCTCGACTTCAACAGTAAAGTCAACATGACCTGAAATAAGATTTACCTCAGCAACCTGCTCAGCAACCAAATACATTTTCAACAACTCGTTTTGTAGAATACGTTTTGTATATACGTAGGCTTACCAGGTGTGTCTATGATATTTACATTATGGTCCTTCCATTCTGCATAGGTAGCAGCTGACTAAAAAATTACCAGCCCAGTTCAATTGTACATCACAAAATAATACAGTTTATATATGTACTGTAAGACACTCTACTCGCAGAAACTTCCACAGAATTTAAAAACAGTAAGAGAGAACAACAGGAACTTTCCAGTAGTTAGACAATTCTACATATACTGTCATGTATATAAACTATAATACATAGGTACCTGAATAGTAATTCCTCTTTGTCTTTCTAGGTCCATAGAATCCATGGTAGCTCCAACATTATCCTTCCCTTTTACCTGCAGCAGTATAAAAAGGATGAGCATGTTGTTAGTCTTAGCCAGTGATTTGTTGAGACCGGTTCTATTATTGGTCAGGGTGAGACTGCAGCAAACATACTCAATACTGCTGCTTGTATATATATAACAAAGTTGCTATTTATGGCCTATTTTATGTGTCTTTTTCCATTGCATTTCAAAAATGCATTACATTACCTCATGCATTGTCTTTATTCTTCCAGTATAAAACAGCACTCGTTCAGTCAAGGTTGTTTTCCCAGAGTCAATGTGAGCAGAGATTCCAATATTGCGAATCTTGGCAACATTTTTCTAACAGCAATGTTTTATAGTTACTACTGGTTATGTATTACTCCAAGGAGTCAAGTACTGATCAAGATATAATGGTATATCTTGATAGTCACCTGCCATATTCTCTTTCTTATAATATGGTTTAATGTACAAGAGGCATTTTACTTCAAAAAAAGTGTAATGAGATTATCGAAGCCACAGATGTTTCTTTTGGATTTTTTGTGGATACTTTGGAGAACTTAGAGGATTTTTTCAGGTTTTGTGGATCCGAAGGGGTAATTTGGCCTTTGCCGCCTGATTTATTAGCAAGATAAAACCAAAATTTTTCATTTTGAGTGGATTTGTCTGGTTTTTTTTCAATGAAATATATCAAGAAAAGGAACTCCAAAGTCAAATATAATGCTTGGATATCTATACTTCTGCAAAAATATCATGCAGAGAAAATACACTATAACCACAAGCCACAGGAAAAGACTAAATGAGGTGCAGTGACCAGCAAATTAATCAATTAAGCTTAACCAATAGAGAAACCCTGGTGAGATTTCCAAGAGTAAAAAGTAAATTAATTGTGGACTACCTCTATGAAAAAGTGTACCATCTGAATTACAATATTACTGTACCTGTGAGCAATCTGTTGAGAATGCAGACCTCAAATGTCTGGAGATCTAGAGTATTTGAAATTAAATTTATGAGAAAACTACTACTTGTATGTTTCTATAGGTACCAGTACTTATTTGATGTAAGTACAAAGGTACTGAGAGACATTCATCAATGTACTGTGTGCACATGTTGCTTAAATATTATTTTACATGTAACATTTTGATTATTTTATATAACATTTTAATTAACATGTTAAGATGCAACAGTCTTCCCTAGACAAGTAAAATCATCTTGCCGCACTCAGACTAAAACAGAGTAAATTGCCTAGCAATACAAAAATCATCTGGCATTACACAAAGTAAAAGAAGTGCCAGGTAGGAGGTACTGGGATGTACTGCATTTTTAAGGGTCAACAAAGACAGATTATAATGGAACAATCTCAATGTACCCTACTCAATTATTTATAACAGACAAATTGTTCTTGTGAATTATACTACAGCTGAACTTTTTTAATACAGTGCAGCCAATGGCCCTAGGAAAGATGGACATGTGAACAAGGTGGCTATAATAATGAAAGGGGTATGATATTATATAAAAATATCATTAGCATAAGCCAAATTGGATGTATTAACCAAATAGTCCTAAGGGAGATCAAGCAGGGAGGAAGATAGGGAGGTATTGTAGAAAAAAAGAAAGGGAGAAATGGTAGGTGGGTCAGTATTCTTCTGTACTGGTCAAGCCATCGAACCATCCTAATGAGTTGCCATACTCAACTTGAGTTCAGTTTAAAAGACACCACATTTGGGTGTGCTTTTTGATGGTCAGCAGCAAATGGTGTTGGTATCGCCTCAACTCCAGCAGCCTCCCATTTTAATTAACATATTTGGTTAAAAGCAGTACCTTTACGTAGAATAAAGCATTTCAGAAATTTGAATACATAGATAAATCTACGAAGTCAAAGTAGTCATTCTCTATCACTTGACATCTCATAAGATCCCAGTCACTGATCTTATAAATGATCGTAACCAGAGCATATCCTACATGACCATAGTACATGACTTACCCAGCCATTTAGTCGCAAGTATGGCCTGTTCTGCCGACAGAGATAAAGCAAAAACATGGCTGACACAATCACGTAATCGTTAAAAAATTAAGAATAGTTCAGATCCCAAAATATACAAGACATGACTTAACACTTGCTGCGAGATGAATACATGTGATGATATAACAACTTAAGAAAGTTCGTTCGTATTAAGAGACCGCTGATCAAGATGCTCGTGCGAAATCAACACGGCGTAAAAAACTTTGAATTTTGAAAGATTACCATGAAGATTAAACTCACGTGACTACACTTTACAACTGCTTGCTGTTACAACATTCAACTTGGTTTTTCAAATTAATAAATTACATTAGGGTTCATCTTCACAAAAAAGTGCCATGTTGCAGACTGTCTCCTACAGCTACTCATATCCAAAAGAAAAGGCTGCATGGATTCCAGTTTTGGGCTTTTCACGTACGTAAAATTGCGAATATTTCAAACATTCATCAATATTATGTAATCATTCAAAACTCTTAATTCTAAACATTGTACTCTTCTATCTTTTTACTAACAGCGCAACTGCAATGCAGTTACGCATACTTTTTGCTTCATTCTATCCCTACGCCTTGAAGAATAGACCGTAGCGATGAAATGACCAAAAAATTTGCAAATTGACTTAAATAAAAGCAGTCATAGAACACCTACAATAGAGGCTCTTTTGCTACAAAATACTGTTTACAAATGTGTATCGAAGCTTGCAGCCCCATAGCGGACGTTCCAATGTAAGAGAAGTGTAAAACTACGTCAGTTGATTTACGCAGACTATATGAATACACGAGTACAACAGAGATGTCATACCTGTTTGATGTACTCCGTATCTAAGATGCAGCAACCTTTATAAAGTGCCTATATTCTAAGTATATGTTACACTAAATAAAACATATCCTAGCGTTTCCTACAAAGAGTGTCCAATCTAGTATTAATATATTCTATAATGTAATATCATTTGTAAAAGTTAGTGAACGAAGCTTCTTTTATCGCGATGTTTACCACGGGTAATGGTTCTTGCTTTTGAAGTCGCATTGTTATATAGTTTCTAAAAGAGTGGCAAAAAGTTAATTAATTTACTTCATGTTTGCCCTTTGGCGACACTTGCATTTAGGATGACAGTGGAACGATGAGTGGAACCTCGCTAATACGACCACCATAGTGTCAAAATATCGAGGTGGTGGTATTTACAGGATCTGCAGATAAGAAAAGGACTAAAATGGAAATGGCCCGTGCGATCACCGTCTTATTGCAACGGCTATAATCCGGTTAATACGACCACCTCGTTAATACGAAAGAATTTTTTGGCCTAAAGGTGGCCGTGCTAATTATCGGGGTCCCACCGTATCGGCGTGGCTCTTAATAATGAAATACACTCCCTCAAGAAATTAAAACAAGCCAATTTCAGCTACTGTAGGGTCCAACTTTCGCTCAAAAAAACTATCTGCCTGCTTTGATGGCAATAGCACACTCAAGAAAGGATCAAACTACGATCGCACACATTGACTCATTGACTAATAAAGATCATGTACGAAGAGCTATAGCTTGATAGAATACCGTAATTATGCGAAGAAACGCCTCCCTCGAATAAACACGTCCTTCAAATAAACGCCGCAGGGAGAACCAAAAACAATATTAAACGCCGCCCTCGAATAAACACCGCACTTTTTTTCATCAATGCGGCGTAGGCGTAGCAGTCATACCTAAGCAGTGGAAGTACTTATCTTTACAAAAAACAGTTTTGCCCTGTTGTTCAGTAGCTGTTAGTTAAATTATAAATTGACAGTCGTTGTTACCGAATTCGCAATAAACGCCGCCCTCAAATAATAAACGCCGCACCTACAACGTCAAAAATTTAATAAACATCGCGGCGTTTATTCGAATAATTACGGTAGGTCTTCATCTCATCAGTGCGACATAAAACGAGAACAAATAAACAATTGCTCAACGTAAGATGTATTTTTGCAAGTTTATTTCTCACCCTCCTATTCTTCGACAACTTTCCATTTGCTCTAGCTTCCAATGAAACAGGTGGACCCAGCTCGAAGATATCTCTTAGTAACTGATTCTCCTAAAACAACACATACAGTCGGCACACAACTGGCATTGAACGATTAATTTGCCGCCTGCTTACTCGCAAGGACATTGCTATGGAATTGCTAGCAACAAAAACAAACGTTAAATTCCGATATAATTCCTTTTCACGACCCTCAGAGACTAATTTCTGAACCAAACACAAGCACACTGGTACGTGGTAGCAAGCCAAACTAATGATACCTTCAAATGCAGATTTATTCCCGGCCCCAGGAGCTCCTTGAATGCAGCATATTGTCGCCTTTGTGTCCAAGTATAGAGATACATCGTTTCTTGGCCAAATTTAACTGTCTCCTCCGGAACTGTCCCATCCTGCAGTACAAAAAGTGATTGACCAAATGCAACGAGTCTGCATGATACTATTAGGTCGACTTCACGTATGTACCTCGATAGTTTTCAAAATATCCCTAAAGCATGATCTTTGTTGCCGTCGATCTTTCTTTGCTCGATGTTTGGTGCCGTCAGTTGCAAGATCTTTAAGAATGTCTAATACTCCAAATTGCCGAGGCTCAAAATCTTCGTTCTTCTCTCGAGACAATTCACAGATAAGCGCAAACACCTCTCCAGCAGCTATCCGTAAGTTTACATCATCTTGCTGCATTAACTTAATAATTTTACGACATTGTCTACAAGGAATATATTCAGTTTAGAGAAAGTCACATTCCTCAAAGCACGACATTTTTGTTATTTCAAAATGATAAAAAATGTGATAAAATCGTACTGATATATATTCTGCCGTTGAATTCGCAGAACTGTTCGCTGTTTAACTCACTTATTCACAGACTCTTCCACTAGACTATCAGGAGCAATAGACAATAAAAGGGCCCAAGAAAAAAGACATTCACTGAATAAGTCAGACTTCGCCGCAGTATGAGAAGATGAAAACACGTTTTGTAGAGCAGTCACGCACTCAACCAGTTCCTAAAATAGAATACAATAAAAATTCTAAAGAAAATTTAAGCGCTATTCAATAGCCTTTGTTCTGATTAATGTCCCAACCATTAAACACAAAAAACATCATTTTTATAACGATAAAGCATTCCAAGTACAGTGAAGTTGCAACTAACCTCCTGTTCATTCGAGGCAAGAAAACAGCACAAAGCCAATGCTGTTGCACACTACAAAACATGACAATAAGAGCTCAGATTAAATCCTTTCATCTGAACAAATTGCACTATGCACAATGCAATTCAAAACAGTAAAAATATCAACTATGAACTAGTTCTCTTTTTGAAACAATTGTGATTTAACATATTATTTGTCAGATAATAAGACAACGTTGCTTGGCGCGTCTGTGCCTTTTATGCAACAGAAAGTGTCTTTCAATGCACTGGTGAGCTCAACATATACCTGGGATAAAAAGTTAAGATGTATGCACAGCTTTTGTACTACACATACAGTTTTCCAATAAATGTTACTACAAGTGGAAAGAACACAATTTCACTTACACTTGCTCTAGCTGCAACTCTTGCAGTTGGATCTTGCAATGTTGCTAACAGAGGAGACTTAAGTAATTTAAATACATGTTCACTATCTGTGCCACATCCCAATTGAATGCACAACAATGCCGCCAGAGGGCCAGCACAAACTTGATCCTCAGCTTGACCTAAATGCCAAATACAGGAACACAAAATAAAACAATTTTATCTTATCTCGCACAGATACAGTACTTAACAGAATTGCAGATGTAGAAAGAAAAAAGCAGCAAGTGCCTCACAAACCTCTTTTCAAAGATCGTTCAATTATATCCACAATTGTATCTTTTCTACAAAAGAGAATGAAAATAGATGGCTATATCAATATCTTGACTACTCAGTGGAAGTATACTTTAAAAAAACTACTATGGGGTGTACAGCATTTATTCAAACATATATAAACAGCACACTACACCAATCACCAAGAAATCAACTTTAAAAGTATATGGATTCTATGAAACATGAAAACGAAAATTTTAAGCAGTGAATGGCACAGCATACCAAGGAGAATTAACACTCAATAGATTAACATTAAAATACAGGGTCCAAATTATCGTCAAAAAACAGCTTTGCAACTTTTTATTTTCAAAATCTTGCGATGTATTGCACTTTGTACCCCCCCCCCTCTCCTCCTGAAACCCCAGCGATTGAATTGATTCTGGTCAAAAATTCTTCACAGACAGAACACTTCAAGTTTTCAAACTTTTTGCCAACTTTACTAAACTTTTTACCAATTTCACTTTTAAACCTTGTTTCCATTGTTTAACAGTCTTTGGCTTAGCCATCGTTATAAACAAAGCGCGTCGATAGTGACCCCATGCAAGCTTGTACGTGCACACGGGTGCAGTTTTTCACACTCTCCAAGGGAAAACATTTTCAATACATTAAGCAGCAGCCTCCGTCCTAAATTGTTAGTGCTTGCATCTGTTTTTGCGTGAAAACACAAATGAAGACGCTCAAAAATGCTACTGTGTGCACATGGCCTAAATTAAGTTCAGCAACGTAAACGAGGCATTAAGCCGGAAATGTCGAAACATCAGTAAACAGTCAGATACTGCACACAGTGTTTAGCACATTTCAAATTATTTATTACGCTCAGGCATGAAACATTATAACAACTTCGCAAATTAGCAAAATTGCTTCGCAAGATTACGCAATATTCAAAATCGCTTCGCAAATTGCGATTTGCGAAGCGTTAATTCGGACCCTGAAATACTGGCTACTAAACTGCAAAGACAGCAAATGAAAACAAAATTATGACAGTCATGCATGCTCTTCCTAGTTTTACCTTACAGAAACCAGATCACCAATAAGGTGTTTGGCAAAAGTTCCACTGATGGCTTTCATGGACGTCTGACGTAATTTTGCACTAAAAACATGTTCAAAGTATTGACATTATTTACAGATAATACAAGAGCACTATAAATGTTGAAAAAAAAAGATGATAAAATCATGATTTACTTCTTCTCAGTTGCTCCTTCAATGTTCTCTTCTAACACTTGTTCAAAGTTAGTCTCAACTTCCTCACCCTCAGTGCCTAATTCTAGTTACCATAGAACAAAACACATCTTATGCACACATCAGAATTCCATATATAAAGTTTAATGATAAAAACTGGAAATGGTTGTTTACAGCCGGGACACTTCTTAATTCTTAGTGAACATTAAATTTCAAAAATTCAACTGCTTGTTCATTAGCTTTAAGAAATTGTCTTAATGTCATCTGGATTTACAGAAGTCTTGAAAACATATAGAAATACCAAAACTTAATGCTCTGGGTTAAAGATGAACCAATTAGCTCTGGGAACATAACACACTTAGACGGTGAGTTACATTAACTTATCCACCAAACTAAAAGATTACTGCTTGCCAATTTCACCAAAATCCTTTGCAGATTCAAACTGTTAGAATGACAAATGACAAATTTTGCCTGAACAGGATCAAACTACAGATGATAACTTCTTCGCTGACAATGTCCCGGAATTCAAGGTGATGTGGCTTGTGATAAAAATTATTCAAACAAAGCATAATGGTAAAATCGACATACCGCAATCTATTTCATCATAGACAATTTGCCCAATTGTTACTTACTGTTCAATTGCTATATACCTAAGAAACCAACTAATGGACATAATAAGCACCAATGAATAGTAACTACCTCCATCATTGCTTTCTACATCATCCGCAGGATTGCTTTGAGTATCAAATGAACCTTGACTAGAAGTAGTACTCTGATTTTCAACACTCTCATGCACTACTTCATCCACTTGTTTCCCTATCATGGCAAAAACATCCACTTTTCCCATATAATCATTTAACAACATTAGCCTGAGTATGACCACTTTGCTGGTAATTTGATGCACTGAAGTTTATCAACAAGTGTGTTTTCTTTGCAACAAGAATTATGATGTATGATAAACACACTTGTATTAAACCATACTACGTTTCAGAGCCTGAAATAACAGCCGGTGATCAGCAGTTTTCTGACTAATTTCCAGCTTTTTTGATCAAATGTTGAAATGATCGGACATTTCGTCTGCACAAATATTGAGATAAAAGAATCTGGGCCAATATTGAATAGGTTTCATCAACGATCAACAATTGAGTGGTCCCAAACTCAAAACAATCAGGAAATGCATTGTTCTATCTTCCGCGTTGTCGAGTCAAGATTAACACAGTTCACGATTTTAAATTCAAAACCATTGCTTCAAAGCAAATGTAATCACAGAAAATAAACACTAATGAAACTAAAAAATTTCGGACCAAATTCGAAAAGTTCGACGGTCAAATGCCACTTTGCTCAGAGGGTTTGCCGTACAAGTTTTAAAATTATTTCAGGCTCTGCTGTTTCAATAGTATGCAACTGCTACATAACTTTGGCCACAATGGCTACCCCCTGACCAACTAGGTTGGCTAGACAGGGACCAGCTATGTTGGCTACACTGGCTAGATTTACAACATCAACAACTGTGACTAGACTTGTTCACTGCTACACTTGCTAAGTTGGTAACTCTGGTTATGTTAACTCAGTTAAATGACTGGGGCAACAAAATGCACCTGGCAGTCAATCTGAAGCTCTGTCATCACTGAATTCAATACCACAAGAAAATCTTTTCAAATTCGACTGCTAATTTAACTACTGGTAGATTATAAACCACTTATAATAAAAAAAGCAGAAAAGAGATTTACGTGAAAGAGTTTTGATTATATAATATTTTGCTTTTGTGAGTGCTTTAACGAATTCTCGTGAACCGTGTCGTGAAAAGGTCACGAATTCGTGCAAACACACACGTTCAATTTCTTGATAACTTACATTAACTTTCTATTTGTAAACACACATTTCAATAGACTTCACTCAAAGTTATCAAGATAGAAACTCACCTTTCCTTTGTGACCTTCGTCCACCTTTCGGCATGACGAACCAATCTACGGTGGCTTTTTTACAAGTGTTCTGTTTATCAATAATCTATACTTTATCAATGGACGAAAAGCGAACACTGCGTTCCCAACTCAACGCAAGTTTTGCCGATTTTGCTCTCTTCCCAGCGCTTATGCTACGTGACCAACAGCTGATAATTCTTATCTATTTTTCGTTTCCTTTTCCAAAAGAACGGACGATGACATAAATAAGAAAATGCGAAATTTCTGAGATGCATTGAGCAAAATTTGTTGCTTCAGAACCCAACGAGTGGGAAGATGCAAGATGAAGGTGTATCACGTGGGACGTGCATGTACATCTCTGAGAATTGACTAGGGGAGGGTAGAGAGGTTTGGTTTAGTGCACCTTTTAAAGTCAACTTTACCTTTAACCTTGAAAGTATCAGAAGCGTTTGGATATCTGCACGAATATACTGTACAAGATGCTTTTTACTAGTTTTCATTGATAAAATCTGTTGATTATTTACAATATACTACTCCAAACCACAAACATGCTCCAAACACTGAATAATGTTATCGGGTTGTCAGGTTGTGCTCCACTCTCGCCTTAAAAGCTGTAGGTTACAAAAACATCGCCATACTGTTTTGGTTTTTCACTTTAATATAGTTTACAGTGGCTATTTGAGCGTCTAATTGTCCAAATTTTGTAATCGACGTTGAAAATATGACCGGATAAGATGACAAACGGTAAACGTAAATCTTTTGTGTTATGTTTTAGTTTATTTCATATTTCGTACGTTAGTGACGTCAGGACGTGGCAAGAGTGATAAGAGTGTCATCTACATCTATTGAAATACGTTAGTTTTTAACTATTAGCATTATCTCATTCTTAAATGATTCAATTTATTGTCGTGTAGCGTTGTAAATTAAATTTGACAAACATTGTTTTATCATGTTGCTTCAAAAAAATTGTCTAAATTAAACTATCAGCATAGGCGACCCAGAAATCAGTTTGCTTCACTTCTGTAAATAAATTTTGTAGTTCAAAATAGTAGCAGCAACCAGATTGGAAAGTTTTTAATGCACGGGCGATTTCTCGCCCTTGCACTTTTTGCAATATCTAACTGCACCCGCATAGATGAAGCACGTAGGACCGCTGGAGCAAAAATTAGGGCTTCCAGCCTTCCATCATGAACTCCCCCACGCAATTTACAAACTTTCCAATCTGGAGCAGCAATGTATGTCTTGCCCATGATGTTGCTGACTCTCAAGACGTTCATGAAAGTCGCACAAGGCAGCAACTATCAGATACACCTGACAAACATAGAAGCCAGCTATGAATTAAGGAGAAAATACAGGTAAACGGATTAATTTAAGTATACAAACTGATTTCTGGGCCACCTATCCTTTCAGGCGAAAAGTGGGGCCATGTGCAAATCACTCACAACCTGCCCTATTGAAAATGATTCCGGCTTGTATTTTACCAGAATTCTTTGCACCTCTAAAGCCTGTTTACCACTAGGCGGAATTTTCCGAGCAGAAAATAAATCTAGCAATGTGATTGGTTCGCTTTGAGGCAAAATATATTGATAACCAATCAGTTTCATAGATTTATTTTCTGCATGGAAAATTCCCCTAGTGGATAACCGGCTTAAAGCATTTAAAGAGACAGTGGACGAATGTTCTCCTTAAAAGCATCAAAGCACAAAGGATAACTGTTTTGCTTGATGTTTTCATCACATATGAAAATTATATGGGCAAAGGATCATTGTAAAAATGACATGCTGCCATCATTTTTGTGATTAATCAAAAGGCATGAATCTTTCTCAAAATGATTACCCAAGAAAATGTGTTAGTATGGAGAAATGGATGCATCATTGAGTCATGTATCTTGAATTGCCAGAATTTAAAATTTTAAAAAGAAGAAGTAACAGAATTTATCCTATTTGAACGGTGTCACTTTGTTTTTAGTTTATTCGTTGGACGGCTTGGTTGTCTTCTCTTTGCTGGTAATATGTACATGTGCATACATGAAAAGAGTTCCAAGGTTAAAAAACTTTTTCTTCTCAGAGAAGAAAGGATTTTTTGGTGTGTTTTATAAAGGTTAGTCATTTTGAATGAGTCACATACAGTGCGTATCAAAAATAGTGTAATCCAAGTTTGACAGACTGCTGCGCATTAAATACTTAATGAAACGAATAGCCCATTAGCTTTCTGATTTTACCTTTCTCATATCAATACGAGTAGAAATGACGGAGAAATTGATTGTTAAAAATTAGTTTTTCGAAGCCTTGCGAACTAAATTTCAAAGAAAAAATGTCCAATTCCTATCGGCGGAAAATTGTAATATTTAGTGACCTTTTTCTCGAAAGCCATACTACTTTATTCTTTAACTAATTGAAACGTACAAAGCGTCATTTGAAAGACAAATGGTTGGACTTTACAATGGTGTAAGACGCAATCGAATTTGTCAAATATTTTTTTAGTTAGTGCATGCCACAGTTGGATTACCCTATTGTTAAACACACTGTATTTCTCTTTATGGTTTTAAAATTTTCTTGGTTTCTTATGTTTTCAGCTGCAGTAATTGGCGTAAGATTGCATTGGATGGTGGCTTTGATGTGTGCTGTAATGGCTACATATATAATGATTTTGAAATGATATAGATGATAAATACATATGAAACTGTCAAAACATTTAAGGTGCTGGCTTATAGTTCCATGTATATGTTGTATGTAGTAATATGCAAGTAGTTGCTATATCTCAACACAAATGTTTATGAGGTTATAATGGTATAAATTATAAAATATTATATACTACATTCTACAGTCGCACCAACGACATATTTTTGTAACGCCAAGCCATGCAAGCCCACAGAAACCTTTGGGGTAAGAGACCAATTGCAACAGACGATAATCCCTGTCCCACATTTGACAAAAATGACACGGATCGGAGAATATATTTTTGATAAGTCATCTGGACACACTAATGCGGTGACACTTTTAACAGTACTTTGTGTAAAATAAAAAAACGATTTAGTAACAGAACCTGCCACCACGCACAATTCAGTATTAAGAGAAGTATCCTGCCGCTGATATCAATCGAATGGCATCCGGAAGGGTCGGTTGTTCGAAAGGTGGATAGCGCTGTCCACTGGATAGTGATGATTTGTAGCGTTCGTAAAATTTTCTATTGATCGTTATTCATAAAATGACGACTGATATCGTTATATTAATGTCTCTATTATTTATATCGTTGATCAAAATGGAAGTTTCGACATTTTTTGTCCAATTTAATGGATAGCGCTATTCAACTTTTGGAAAACCGGCCCCAGTGCATCTGGGTTCGAAGAACACTCATGTCGAGGCAAAGAGCTTTGTTGTTACTGTTTTCTGTGCTTTAGTATGCCGACTGTTCTGCGACAAGGGCGCTGGGAATCTCTGGTTCGCCCATTGTGTCTACCAGAGTCCTTGAAGCAAAGTTGACATTCTAACGTCTAAGATGGTCATGCTTCAAATAGATCCGTCTACATGACGTTATGACGTATTTACTCCTAAGCTCTCTGTGACTTATATGCTGCGTAAACAGCCCATGTTCCACTCGCCAAATTGTGTCTATTTGGCGGCCAGGGAAAACTATAAGAGCAGCCCCATCAATTACAAACAGTTTACCAAGGGTTGTTCCTGATACCATACACCTCTATTCACAACAACTACAAATACATGGACGTCTTCCGGTCTTCGACATAATTTTTCCCAGCGGGAGGGAAATGCTGGAGAGGAAAACGGGTTTAAAAGTATTGAGAGAGCTACGAAAAACACTATACGATATGACTACTTCTTTTCCAGCATTGATTTCGCTGTTAGCATGGATGCAGAAAGATCAGAGCAAGCCTGCGTTCAGTTCCAGACCTCGCGCGCGAAACATGAGGACATTACCAAATTAATTGAACATGAAATTCTAACACTTCGGAATTACAATTTTGAACAGTACAAATATGATATTTTATAACATAAATCTTCTTTATACAATGATAAAATAAATATCTTTATAACATCAACGTACTACAATTAAAAACATTTCTGTACACACCTGACAGTTTCTACAAAACGCCGTAGACCTGGTTACCAATAGTGACATCATATTAGATTCGCAATGCATTGTTGTCCATGAGTATAACCGGTTATTTTACCATTTATAGTCTTGCAACAGACGTTTGGCCAGGCGAAATCAGAATGCATCACGACTCGAAATAAGATCACTATTGCTACACATGTCAGTTGATTGTCGCAAGGCTGTGACGAGTCGTAAACCACGTGTTTGAGTTTTGAGTGCGAAGTAAGAAACTAACCCTTCAGAACGTTTGTAGACAACTTTCAGGCCATTTCTAATTCATAATCCGTCGATATACGGTTCTTTGCAAGCCACAGCTGTAAGTTATACTCATAGTTTGATTTGTAGAAACAGCGATTGAAACTTGACCTGTTTCGTGGTAGATGCACAAGAAAGCAAATTATTCTACACACAAACCTATCATCAAAATTGAACTGAGCATTCATTATTTAGCACGCGTATTAGACTAAATCATTAAAGACAGAAAAGCAAACCTTTGATAATTCTAACAGTTTATGTAAAGGCAAGTAGACAGTTTGTTTTCATCAGTTTCATGTTTTGACTAATATAGGCATAGTTAGAGGTTAATTGCTCCTCCTCAAGCATTGGCAAATATATTCTCAAGTCGCTGATTTGACTTTGTGCAAAACAAGAAATCCACAGAAAACTGCACGCATTTTTAAAAGAAAACTCTCCCAATGTCAACTACGTGAGATGTTCACAACGCGCATACTCAAACAATAACAAGATGAAGTTCTTCTTACTGAAGACTTTTGATTCCCACAAGTCTCTCGTGACATAAAGTCTTGTGAGGAAAATAAAACGTAAACATTTTGCAACAAAAATTGCAATTGAAAAGCACTATCACGAAAACAAGATGAGCTTCCTACATCCTAAGTTGAATGGCGTCTCGATACCTTTTCTTTGGTCCGAAAATACTCTTACAGCTGTCTCAGCTGATTGAACCAGAGGGTTTTCCATTTTGATACCTTCTTGATCAAGAGTTTCTTACTCGGATTTACGATGCTGTCGTCCAGGTAGTGTTGGCGAACCACATTGTAAGATATCCAATTGAGATTTGGTCAAACTACTGATCACACTTGATAGTTGTTTTTCCAAATCATTTTCTTGCAATGCGTGATCGTTTCGAACAAAGCTTTGTGATGGTTGACTGGCAGCAATATTTTGGCTAATCTCAGGTACTGTATCGGCGCATTGAGCATGCGAATTCTTGCGGCATTTGGATCTGGTAACTACCACGTTTGTACTTTGTGAATGAGCGCGGCCTTTCAAGTTTCCAAGACCAATCTTACCTAACACATAAAATTTTAAAACTATAGATATTTCGTGAATCTCAAGCCGTGATACATGACAAAAGAAGCAACTAAATTTATAGCTTCGTCTTGGTGATGATCTCTTTCCCTAGAAGTTCGTGATGGATGGAAATTACTGATGAGCTCTTTGAAACATGTTTTGTCAGTGTCTATACGTTACAATTGGTAAATATGAGATAGGTTAAATAAATAATCCTTTGAGATCTACGACATGAAAATAAGACTCGGTACTTTTTAGAACGAAAAAACTAAATATTTAGCTATCGAACCTCGTTTTCATGCTGAATCCGACGTAATTACCGTAGAGCATTGTTCGTCAGGTCACAGCAATTGTTGACAGTATAATCACAAACGATTTATTCATTTGCTGTAATCAAAATTGCGGCGTGGCTACATGGCACACGCGAAAGATTGATCATGAGGTAATTCCCAAATTCAAACTCAGCGTAAGACAGAAGTTCAACTTCGTGGAATGTTTAGGTTGGGTTTAGAGTTACGACTGAAACTGTTTCACCAGTTAGCTATTAGCATCACTTCACGTGTTAAGACCATTTTCCATTACAGCCGTTTAGCCTGTGCGGGTGGAGCGCACAGTTTTAAACACGCTCTAGCTGTTGTTGATGTCGCGTACACGAGAAGAAAGTTGAATTACTTTTAAATTTCCTGGCGTGCACGCGAGACCAAGCGCTGACAGA
>JAODVQ020117549.1:0-16316 GCA_025400075.2 Phenganax stokvisi
GTGTAATTGTAGTGGTGCAGATGCGCGCATTGCGCATGCGCAGATCTAAAAATTTTAAAAATTCAGTTTTTAGGGTTGAAAAAATTTTTTCGAACGGTATTTCAACCCAAATCTTTATTTTGTACACTCTGAAGATGGTAGATGGTTATCAATCGACAGAAAAAAAAGTATTTTTCTGTTAGAAAATCAAAGTATCGGTGGTACGGAATCGAACCAGGGAGCCGCTGTTCCAAAGCCAAAGTTATGTTCGGTGTAAGTGAAGTATTCCTGTTACACTTGAAATAAAATGAAGTATCCCGATAGAGCCAAGGATGTTAAAATGAATTATTTTCTGTTTTTAGGATTATTTTAAACACGAAAAGACGTTACTTTAAATATATTGCTACAATATACAAACAATTTCGTCCGTTTAACTTTTGTATCTTCCTCGGATTTATCGATTTTGAAATTTTTGAACGGAAGATGATTGTAGCTTAGCAACGAGTTTCCCATAACAACTTAAATAAAACATGGCGGACGGTTTAAACCTTGTAACTTCTACAAGAACTAACGTCGCTAACGATCTCAAACCTGCTCAAAGTATTTATGAAAACATTCCTTTGGATGATTACGATGCGTCAAACATTACTCCAGTTTTTTACGGTTACTTCCCGCGACGAACCACGGAGATTTTGAGAACCGATAACGATCACTTATCCAGTGGATCGCAAACGCAATTTGACTTGGCAAACGAAGGAATCACTGCCGAATTTAATGCAGCTGTGGCTCATCCTGCGACATTTGGATATGTACTGCTGGAAAAAATACCTGTTTTTGAAGAGATCGAAGAAGATGAGACACCTTGCGTGCCAGATCCACTAAAATGTATTACATTTCTATTTTAATATAATTATAAAAATCAATGCTGAATGCTACTCTGAACCTTATAGGTAGCCCAAAAGAATACGTTGAATTTTACATCTTCCCAATTCTCTTACCTGCACTTGAGAAAATGTTAATTGAAGCCAAGGCTAATAAAGTGTTTGAGGTATATTGATCTCGCTTTATCACTGGACAGCTTTATCCTCAACTCATTGCTTTGCTTATATTTCTCTTAGAAAAGAAGAACAAAGTTTAATGCTTGTGATTTTTTAACCAGTTATTTATACAAGTTAGTTTCTTTCAATTTGCTTGCCTGCATGTGTTATTCATACTGAAGTAATGTTGATATTTTCGCTAGCAATAATCCAAGTTTTCATGACCGAGAAAGACTTGAGTTAGAGGACATACCATTTGTACGGAAAATCCTATCAGTCAAGTATTAACTGTATTATTTCCTATACACTTTAATGAGAGATTAACATTGCTTTGCTTTTCATGGGTGAGATCCAGTGAAGTCTAAATCGTGTTTTCTTTTGAAACAGTCCTCGTCCTTCCATTCCTCTTTCTCTGTTGCTGTCTGATGACGAAGCAGCGACGATCATTCAAGCATATTACAAAGGATATCAAGTAATATTGGAAATAAATTTACTCAGTTTGTAAAATGTTGGTATTTAATGTTATTTTGTAATATTCCAGGTTAGAAAGAATCCAGCTGTACAAGAACTGAGGGAATACCAAAAAGAAATGAGAGAGGTGGACATCAAGTGTTTGCCAAAATATTTAGTGTTTACAATGACATAAAATATATTTACTTCTTGTTCAGGAGGAGTTTGAAATCAATTTCAAAGTGGAAGATTTCTGGCATAATCGCTCAAGAACTGAGAGCGCATAGTGTATATTGCGATATTCTATGGCTGTAGTCTTGGTTTAAGCTGGTGTAGACAATGAGGAAGTCCATGTAAAGATGTTGAACTGTGGTAGGAGGAAACATTTACCTCCAAATTCTGAAATTGTGATGAGCTTTGTTATCCAATTCCATAATCTGACAGGACAATTGCTACAAAACGTATTGTACTCAGCAGTTCAGGCTTTCAGTAAATCAGCTTTTGATTTCAGGCACTAGAAAAGTGAAAGGTATTTTAGGTAAGCCACATGAGATAAACCAAATGAATATGTGTACTATAGTAATAACCTATATCACAATTTATAAACAAGGAATATTAAAATATACCTTGTTTGCATAGTGTCCTTTTTCACCACACTAAAACACAAAATTTATACATTATAAATTATACATTATTATTTTAACATCACTACTTTGATTGGTGTTCAAAGGAGTCCAATGCCAGACAATTTTACTCGTGTATACTAAGATGGAATGCACATAGATACAAACAATTGAGAAAGTAACACTTTTATGTACATGAACACTGTGTTATCAAACTACCTTAAAGCAAGTGACAAGCTCCAAGGGTCTCCATGGATGTCTTGGTACAGTCTGCAATTCTGGCGCTCGAATCTGAATTTGAACATTTGCTGTTGGTGGAGCTGCGTTGAAGTTAGGGTGATGAAAAGAAGGCATCATTCCCTACAGACGAAACAAAGAACTCGATGAAAAATTATTCCTAAAGAATAGTAGGGATTTATTAAACTTTGGTAGAATAAAAGTTGGAGATCATTTGAATGACTTACTGGTGCTCGCAATTGATCAGGATTAGCATTGAGTGGACATGTTGATATTTTATGACCTGGTTGAAAACATCGATGACAAATCACTTTCCTTAATACAATATCATGAGTGCTAGCATCCACAGTGTTCACTGGCAGGTCAAATGAAGGGCTAGAGAAAGATATATCTAAATGTTATAATACAGTGAAAATGTTAGAGTACTTCATTACTTTGGAAGTTTGATTTTGCCTACTTACTGCATGTATTTGCATTGCTTTCCTTCAGGACAAAACCCGCACAAGTAATTAACACACAGGACTCTTCTGACATGACGATGACGACAATGAGGCCCTAGACGTACACAGTATAAACCTAGTTTAAAATTGCATTAAATAAATCAAAAGCAACCATGAAGTCCATACCATGTTTACAAAAGCCTCTGTCATACCATGGACAATCTCGAATCCTAGATTCAGGATCAACATGAAGATACTGGCATTCTTTGTTCATGCATTCCCCTAAAGCATGTTAAGCTTATCATCAAAGTATTCAAGAAATCAGCACAAAATAAAAGCTAGATTCTAGTTACTTACCAAACTTTGTGTAGAAGTAACACTCAGGCATCTTGGACATGTCATACTCATGCAGGAATTCACACTGGTCACCCTTCTTGCACAATCCTCTTAACCAATGTTTGCACACAATAGTTTTCTCACCCTTGGTGTGACGAAACGGACAATAACTGCCACGGATACATTGGTTCTTTAAAAAGAACTCGCACACGGCTGCACCAGATTCTGAAAGAAATGCCAGCAGGGTGAACATGCACAATCATTTGAGCAAAGATAGTTGAACTCAGTAAAAATGTTTAGTATTTTAATAGCATTTAATGATTAACAATATTGACAAACAGTATATGTTCTCTCTTTTTATTCTTTCTGAAAGTTATGGCTCTGAGTGGATCTCTGGGAGAGTACTCAAATCTATTCTTAAGTGACAATAAACGATATCTTACTATCCATGCCAGGAAAAGGCAAAGGTTGTGTGCCAAGTTGTTGCGATAAGGCAGCCTCTACATCGAAAACAATATCATCAACATCTGCCACGACTGATAGCATCTTTAAATAACAAGACTTGAAGAGAAAAAACCCAAAAATTAAACTAAATTGAGCGAGCCAAATTAGTCATCACTAAACTCTCAACACAACGGTCTTTAATGTTTTTACAATATGAAGGATCGCTCAAGTTCCGCGGCTGATCAAAAAAATCGAGGACATGAAATAAACTTGGCGCCAGGCACCTCAGAGTAGCGCGCGTTATTGCGCTGGCTCTGGTGCGAATTAATGTACACTGATCTATATTACAACCTGGAACAGTAGCATAAGATAATAAATCTCCTTACCCGAAGGCGACATGCAGTTATTTCTGAACGAAAATACTTTCAGAGTCTACAAAATACAGAGTTGAAAGAACAAAACATTTCAATTTGCGCTCTATTTTGATATCTGCAACAATATCAAAAGATGCTTTTTTTACAAGTGACGGAGCTATTATAAAATGTCCTATCTACTATTTCTGTCTAACAGATTATGCGCACTGTGTTCAGGAAACTGTTCTTCAAACTTTCTATTTCTTCTCAGGAATTTCAGTAGCTTGTGTGTAGCTTGGTGGAAGGGGTTCAGCTGCTAATGGGAGCAAGAGGGGTCATCAGCAGGTAAGGTACACTAGGTTGTGGGTACTGGGCCATACTGTACTGTTGAGAGCCAAACTCGTTGGTGGGGGTAGTCAGTTGACCTGAACCTCCAGGATCGTAGCCAAAGGACAAGGAATGGGCATCATTCGAATAGTGAGGAGACTTCAGTTTCCACCAGAACTGTATGAGAAATAGCGCATGTGAGTTAATCTTATCTAAATGTTACTAAAAATATCTCTCAGTCAAACAGGTTTTCAAACATTGGGCCAGAAAAACTGATTCATCACGAGTGCGAATTATTTGCACACCCAGAGCCAATGAACACGCGTTTATGCGCGGTATGAGGGATTAAATTTCAAAGAATATTGACCTAATTTTAGAAGTGCGGTGCTACTGTAGCATGAATTTACATGAAGTATATCCTATTTCAAATATGGCGGCCATAACAACATTGTAAATATTTCATAAGAGTTTGCAATTATACAATGGCAGATAGAATTTATTTTAAGACAGTAAGTGCTGAGATATAGCAACAGCAAATATCTTCATAAACCTGTGTGAATAAATTCAGCAAGGCCTCCTAGAGCTTGTTCTTTCGCAGTTTCAAATTCTTTGCAATTAATCTTAATATATTTTATGCTGCAGGAAACGGTGAATAAACTTTTGCAAGAGCATTTTTCGGAAAGCAAAACTAAACGTAAGCATTCAGAAGTGATGAGGAACTCAGTAGTGCCAACATTAACAATGTTGTATTTTGTTAGTTAACGGTGATGCTATGAAATTAATGGCGGAGTTCTTGCGAGTTTTTGTGGCCGGTAAATACATCGTGATTATAGTTGGTATCCCACCCCACTTGATAAACTACAGTCTACATTCCCTTTTTTCAAATATTGTTTTTGTTAGAGAGTGCGGCACGTGCTGGTCAACAAGCCAAGGTATACTACTTCACGTGAATTAATCCTAAAGAGCGGTCCTAATTATTAACATTTCATGTTTCATAGACCGAATCTGCCGTGACAGTTGAAATTGAGCATTTGGAAAAAATTTTACCACAACTGGTATGCTAATGATCCACGTTTAAAGTGAAAAGTAAATGATTGCTTAGTGAACTAACTTTGTATTTCATTTTCTATAGTTGCTTGATTTCTGATGAAGAGTGCGCGCAACCCTAACTAAAGATAGACTTGTAATGTTAGAGAAATGTCAATATAAATAGTTTGAAAACGATCTTCATGTCTCAATTCCTTAAGGTGTTTACTTTAGAGGCGCTTATTAGAGAGCAGCTGTAATTAAATCCCAGAAGAACTACCAAATTAGCTTCAATCCCTGCGCAGATTAAGCGGGTGGCAAAGACGCCTCTGACAGGTAGACTTGTCTTGTATTTTGAAAGCAAAACGATAAAATCTTCGTATATAATGTCAGTGAAAACGAAAATCTGGTCGATCCAATTATTCTGACGTTATTTCTCCAAGGATAAACAAGTTTGCGAAAAGTGTGTGAAGAGAACGAATAAATGAATTGAATTCATAAATGATCAACATCAAGAGAGTCCACGTGAAATGAATCAAGCAGATTTCTTCTAAATTGTCTCAATTTGCAGGTTCTAATCGTTTTCCTTTAAACAAGTGTTCCATATTCTTGTCGCTAAGACGAGAGAGAATGACGTTCTATGACTTCAAAAAGACAGTTCACGATGAAGACTATCAAGTTCGGAATTGGAGAAACCCAGATATATCAACCCAAATGCTAAGTTGAGCAAAGTAGTCCAATTTCTAAACAAATACGCTAGCAGTACCACAACGCGTCCCCTTCTAAAGAGCGATCCGATAGAACTCGAAAGATTGCTGAAATAAGACGAGATTTCGTCCAGGGCGCAGAGTATAAAACTACAGTTAGTCCAACGTCAATTTTAAAAAGGACATCTTAAGATTATTTCAGAATGACCGAAGAACTCGATATGAAACCGGAAAAAACAAGTGAACCATTCACATACACGAATATTTCCAGCAACATGTTTGAACTGCTTCATTATGAGATTATGTTCTCTCTAGAAGAACGCCGACGTGGTGCGGTCATCATTCATGTCTTTATTTGTCTCTACACTTTTGCATCACTTACTATTCTGTGCGATGATTATTTCTGTGCTTCGCTGAATAAGATTTGTAAAAGGTAATAAACTTAAACAACTATATTATCTATCAGTTTTAAACTGTTTTTGCCAGAAATCTAGTCCCTCTACAAGTAGTTAGGACGTAACAGAGTATCCTGCTGCTTTACATCTTCCAGATTAAATATACATCCAGATGTCGCAGGCGCAACCTTTATGGCAGCGGGAAGTTCAATGCCGACGATGTTTATATCCGTGACGTCAGTGTTTTTAGACGAAGGAGACATAGGACTGGGAACTATCATAGGATCAACCATGTTCAATATCTTATTTATAACAGGGATATGCGGAGTGGCGGCGAGCGTTGCTATAAACTTGAGACCATACTCAATCATTCGAGACTCGCTTTGTTACCTCATCTATCTGGTGTTCCTCCTGCTGGTCATGTACGATGGTGTGATATATTGGTATGAGGCTGGTCTCGTGTCATTCTTGTATGTAGGCTATGTTATCATAATGTATTATAACACGATGATAGAGCATTGGTTTAACACGTGGGCTCGCGCGCATTTTGATCAAACAAGACCAAGCCCCATAAAAAGTCCCCGAAAATCTCCGTCAAAAAGCCCAATTAAATCTCCAGCTAAGTCTCCGATAAAAAATAGCCGTAAGTCTCCAGTAAAAAGGTCCTTAAGTTCGCAGCAAAAAGAATTGCCTGAAAATTCCACCCAGCTTAATTCGGCAAAGGATTCAGCGCAACCCGTACAGCCTGACAATCTACCCGCAGATCTTTCTTACACCTCAAACACAGATGAAACTGCTTTGACTATTTCCCATACCTCAAACATTGACACCATCGAAGTTGCTGATTACGATAGCATGAGCGATGTAAGGTCGGTATACTCTGACACAGATGATACACTCCCACATACGAAATACGATGAAGAACCGTGCAGTGCACTGACACCGCCTTCTGGACGATGGGAAAGAGTACGTTGGGCGACAATGTTTCCAATACGTATGTTCTATTACACAACGATTCCAGATTGTCGGCGAGCTCGCTGGGAATCATGGTATATCATTACATTCCTCATGTCAATCACGTGGATGGGCCTGTATTCATACATTCTTGTCTGGGCAGTCAGCGTCATTGGTGTAACAATAAGCATTCCAGAAAGTATCATGGGTTTAACATTTCTTGCTGCAGGCAGCAGTATCCCAGATGCAATAGCGAGCTTGGTCACATCCAAGCAAGGCCTAGGTGACATGGCACTAGCCAATGCTATAGGTAGCAATATATTTGACATGTTGTGTCTGAGTGTTCCTTGGTTGTTATCAACAACTATAGTTCATCCTAATTCACAAGTCTTAATTCAAGGAGGAAATATTGTCTACGTATCACTGACTCTCTTTGGAACAGTTGCGCTTACTCTCATCATACTTAGCTACAACAAATGGCGTCTTGACAGGAAACTTGGTGTAGCAATGTTGACAGCGTATGCTTTCTTTCTCACGGCAGCCGTCGCCATAGAATCGTACCCAAGCTCCAAGAAGATCACGCACCCTCACCATAGACCTGATCTACCAAATAAAGGACTGGGCACCTCCGAGTCTCTTCGAGCAAAGAATAAGATCAAGACGACAGGATTTACATGGAAATAACTCACGATATTCGGAAGAGAGAACTGAGCGTGATATGTGCAACAATATTAGTTAGGACTGACGATAACCCAACCCAAATGTCCTAAATTGACAATGCTATCTACAGGAAGTATTTACGCTTGAGATATGAAGGAAAAGCCTACCTCGCTATGTAAACATCATTTCTTTTGTTGCATCCAAGAAATATGTCATGGAGGTATGGCGATCACGATGAAGTCTGAAAATATAGAAATTATGACTAATTCACATTTTGATTCTAGTCTTATAATACTTGTTCTAACTAGTTTCCTCTTTTCTAATTGACGTTCTTAGTAATCAGTTAATTGATATTCTAAATGAGTTCTAACTGAAGTTTCAATTAATGAAAAAAAAAGAAACTCACCTTCCGTCTTTTATTGACGGCTCAGAAGTGAGAATTAATGGCGCTATGCTGAAGAAGAGAAAAGCGTAAATATTTTTATCACCAAAGCTACAAAAAATGTTTTGAAATCAGCAGACATACTTGGGTAATTTGAGTAAACTAATAAGTTCGTTCGCTCGGACCAGCAAACATTCCCTTTCTCCTTGGTCAACACAACACTCCTAGAACGACAACAAACGTTCCTACACACGAAGCAACCAAAGAGACGTATTTAGCACGAGTTACCGATCTGATTTTGGAAACTTTACTGATGCATAAAATAACTTTGGGAATGAGATCCTGACATCTTGATGCCAGCTACAAGAACATAAGAAATCAACCATGAGTTTGTTAAATGACGTTTAGAGGACTTTTTTCGTTCTCTAGCACAAACCTGCACTCACCTTGGCTAAACTAGACATCAAAACACAAACCAATCGGGAACTACAGATTTCCTGGAATTTCACAGAAAATATTTCAGTCACTAGATAAATATTTTAAAGAAGATAACTTCGACAATACCTGCTCACTGTCCACGTTCATGCACAGACCTAGCTCATATGTCACACTTTCAACTGCCTACATGAAGTAAAGAGAAGAATGTCAGCTGAAGCACTGCAGGTACAGTCCACGAAAGGGAGGTCTAGGTTCTATAAAGCCAGCGTACTTCATGAAATTTGATGATATTGGTGTTTCCACATCTTTCATCATATTTACTCGAAGCATACTCTCCGATAATCCAAACCTATAGACAACAGAAACGTTATAATAAGAATATATATATCAACCTTGATAAGATCGCAATGAGTATTCTCTTACCAAGTTAGTAAAGAACTCTTCAAAGCCATTATCCAAACTGTTCATTCGATGAACAAATTCAATCAGTTCATCCGAGTAATCGAGCAATAAACTTGGGTAGAACTGGAACATTTTGAGTATCTGAGCTGCCAACAAACTAAAAACAATCAAGACGTTTCAAAAATCGAATATGACAGAAATGAATTTATACGGGTGGACTGCGGTATGAGCGACGTTAGATCATAGGTGAGATATGCACAAATTCAAGACTGCGTTTTATAAGGGTGGTCTGCCGTGTGAGCGGCGTTAGTTCATAGGTGAGATATGCACAAATTCAAGACTGCATATAATAGGACTGGGGAATCGTTAACATTGCTTACATGCCTTAAATACCCCAAGAAGACAAAGCTCATTATTATCAAAGCTTGAGTCACTTGGAAGTCACATGTCTTACCTTTGGATATATTTCTCATAATTGTTCACATTGAAGAGAGAGGTGACTCGTTCCAGTATCACAGGAAACAGTTTACGCACGATGTCCATGTTTTTGAGTTGAAAAACTGTCTTAAAATACACCCTAAAATAAAAAGAGAATAGTAATTGAAAAACGCTTGGTGAAAAATAACCTAGATATATCTATAGAACAAAGACATTTGGATTTTCGGGCGCTTCTGAGCGGGTGGATTACTTGAGCAACGACGAAGAAACTTTGGCAGAAGCCAACACACGCGGATGTGTCACACAATCTTCAAGCAGCGAGTGAAGAACATCTAGCCTGGGTAGAACAAAATACGAAACAAATTATTATTCTAGATATTTCAGCCAGAAGGAAATGATCTAGTGTTAATACGGAAAGAAAATTGGAATATTTGAAGAAAGAATAGCACAGAATTTTTGAAGACCATGCCAATATGCTTACTTGTCTATGGTGTCAGCAATGTTCGCCTCTTGCCTCAATATAAATGAAAATAGTGGCTTATATTGAATGTCTTCGTAGGCAAAGAGAGCTTTGCGAAACATGGCGGTCGATTCCGACATAAGCACGCTACGTTTCTGAGCTTGTTTGATAGTTTCTAGGGCAGCCGAAAGACAAGGTAGATCAAGAAGGAAATGAAACATCTGAAAGCAATAAGAAATATTAAGAACTCTGCCTTCAATGCATCTTTTCCATCATTACGTCACAACTGCATGAAAACGAGACTGAGAGGGTCTCTCCCACAGAGCCTCACTTTCATGTAGCTGTGATGACACTGTAACGTCAGAAAACTCACTTCAATGAAAGATTTTTCTGAAATCATGGCAGGCAATAGTTCCTTGAACTCTCTCTGAAATGTTTTGGGAAACCAAGCCAAGATCTTCAATATGTTTGGGAAATATTTTGAGAAAATATTCGTTGACTGCTGAAGTTTTTCCACGTTTTCAAAACAAAAATTAACAATCTCAAATGACACTTCAGGACTGCGAAAAACAATAAAGCAAGTTTCAACGAAATGCTATGGTGGTTTTTTTTAAGGAGAAGATCGCGTTTAAAACTGACCTTGTGAAACTGTAAAATAAAACGTCCCCAAAGAGATACTTGATGTATGGCTCAGAATCAAGAATCACAGCTTCACCTAAACAAATACAACATTTAGGTCTTAAAAAATATCAAGACATACTTGTATATGCATGTGACATGATTTGTTTTGTGTCCCGATTGCATGTCTTGTGTTGAAGCTTGAACAGAAGATGCAAAGGATGGATCAGTCACAAAGATAACCAACAAGAGATTCATACCATGGTTGATGAAAAACATCACTATAGGTATCAAAACATCGGTCCAAGGCGATGTCCACATTTTTACAACACTATGAATACGACGAATCGCCTGAATAGCTTTAGGAACTAGGTCTTTCTCTTTTGAACAAAAAAAATCCATCATAGATACAGCTTCTATAATGCACTAGAAAGAAAAAACATGGTTGAGACCTGGTGTTATCTAATAAATAAATAATAAAGCTATCTGGTAGATACTGTGCAAGTGTGGTTTAGTTTGAATTAGTGCTTAATGAAACTTACTGCTTTCTTTAGCAGAGCATCTTGTGAGGTTGATGGTTCTAAATAGCAAAGATAACAATGAAAGCATGTGCCTAAAGAGCTACCAAACTATAGTTGGCTTGCTCACCGTATTCACTCTGTCTCAGTAATCTATAGCAATAAGACATTGATTCACTGGCTAAACTGCCATCTTGATGATGATCTGAGAAGAAACTTGATTCACTTCCAAAAACTTGTCTCATATTTGATAGATTACTTCTCTCACTCGTGTAGTCATCAGCCATCTCTTTGACTGGAGTGCCACTATTATCACTGAATGCTTGAGTAATATCAGTAAAACTTGGACTGCTAGAGATATGATCTGGCAGTCCTTCAAAGATGTTGTCAACACCAGGTGTACGCATCATGCGGTCACCAAAGAAACTAGGTTCACTGAAAGAGTTTGCAGTTGACATAGGCAAATCTGTAGGGAGGTTTGGGACATCTATGGATAAATCTTTCAGTCCCGCTTGATAATGCCAGGTTTTAAAAAGCCATTGGCGAAGGATTGAGAATGTGTAGATGTTCAGATATTGGTCAGGAAAGCAGTAGTGTGCTACATCAATGGAGAATGTTTGATTTCAAGATGAGAATAGCACATAATAATGTAGTTTCTTAGCTTACCGATATTGAGGACAGTGAAAAATGACTGACATATAGCTCCGTCAAGTTCCCTTACTGGTTGAAGCTGGATGAAAATGAGAATGTTCATTACATTTCTTCCCCAATATTTCCTTTCGGATAGACAATGGTTTATCTACCTTTGCTTTATTGAAGATTGTGCGTTGATACGGATTTGGTGCAGCAGAGAGACTCGCATCTGTCAGCCACCGAAGCATGAGTTCATTTACTGTTGTCACTTGGCCTAAGTTCATGGAAATATGATTACTTGGCAAGTATTGTTTTCAACGTAGATTGTTCATAAAAAAGATGTTGATAAAAGTACCTTCATTTAACAAGTGCACTCCATAGTTATTCAGAATTGAATACAGACACAGCAAAGCATTTCTTCGAAGAATTGGATTTGATCCTGATGAACTTTTGACCCATCTAAAAATAACATGCATAGAACCAACATTTCTCTTCACAAACAAAGTGTTTGAGCTCAAATCTCATTGCAATAACAGACCTGATAAATATAGGGACATGTAAGGCAATATGACCCAATTCTTGACCCTGAATGAAAAATAGAACAGTGAGCTTCAGTTCCATGCACAAATGCTTTTAATTTGATTATCAAACTTGGCCCAGTCAAGTTTTTAGCATAGATATACCTACCTGGGCAAATATCAAGGGAAAGACAAGAGGCAACCAATTGACATCAGCAGAGAGATTTGATATCTTGATACTATAACCAACAGTCGGAGAGAGTTCTCGTAATAACAACATGGCCGACAGACGCAACAACTTTGGACTCTTGCCTGGCTCAGCAATCATGCTCTTTAACTGTTTTAATAACTCATCTGAAAAACTAACAAAGTAACATTGAACATTAGTATCTACAGTAAGAGAGAGTGTATTGTAATTCAAGTCAAGGTCATCCAGGGGGGTGAATCTGACAATATGTAAAAAGCAAAACACAAACTTCATTTTTATAAGAGAGCAAAAGCATGTATACCTTCTTCTTTCATCTCTGCAAGCAATATAACGATACAAATCTCTGAGAACGTCACCACATTCAACTCCTCTCTGGCCCGACGCGATACAACTCACACTGTGCCTCACATGTTCTGCAAATTCTTTGTCGGAAAATGATCTGTTTTTTAGACAAAAAAACCGAATATATTTACTAAATGTTAGCAAAATAAAATAGCCATATTCCTATATTCATATATCTGGGCTATACGACGTGAGATTGACTTTAGTGACCTGCTGTTTACGACTAAAGATTCTTCCACAGATTTCCCAGTTTTCGTGACCGCCATCTTGTTTTCCTAGTACAGGCCACCTCCCGGGAGAAGCAATTACTTTGTTAAATTTCCTAAATTAGACTTAATTAATGCTAAATAATTACCTAATCAGGAAAACAATTGATGCAAAATATCCCAATAAAAGCTGTATGCACAACATTCTAATCAAGAAATGATTCAATGTATTTTAATTTTGATCTGTAATGTACATTGCTTTCTCCAATTAGAAACGCTTGATCGATTTCTCGTTGCGTTTGATGACCTGCAAGCTGTGATATACAACTTTTCATGTCTTTAGTTTCATGAAACATTGACCATGTTGGATTTCCTTGATTGCTCTCTTCACAATCTTGCTTTCAGCCCCTTGTTCTCGTAACTTTCTTATCCTTGGAGTATCTGCTCCTCCAAGCAGAACAACAAATAATGTTCCTTTGGGCAGATTTTCATGAATCTTAGCTATGTTGCTGTCCATTTTGCATAAAATAGTCTAAATGTAAACAAAACAAACAATAAATTGAATGGGAAAATGGAAAAACAGAAAAATCAGGGACCAATAGATTACAATTTGACTCACTTTTATATCTTGTTTCTTACCAGCTTTATGATCTGAATCAGAGGATATCAAGAGACAATATTAGACTCATTCTTCCATAATGATAAACAGTTCTCACTTACCAGTATGTAAAGAATCCATGTCGTGAAATTGTGACCAAATAAAATGATATTTTGATGAAACTCTGATAACATTTCTTACCACCTGAAAGACAAACGAAATCTTGCTTTGAAAGTGATTCAATTTTCTTATCATATACATAACAACACTGACCTCGTTATCACTTGAGCAAGGAATAGAATCAGCACATCCTGAATATTGTTTGATGTTTGTTTTCCTATCAACCATCACTCCTGTGAAAATATTTTTCATAACGAAACATCAAATATTTTTGAATAAATGTATAGTGTTTCTGCCAACCTTTTTTGGATGATTGCTCATGAAGATGGTCAAAGAAACTACAAAATAAAAAAAGTTTAGCTCCAACGAATATGCTGCAACATTCAAAAACACTAGAATACCTTATTTCATCGTGTACATTATGCAGACCAAACTGAGGTCCTAAAGAGAAAATCAAAGAGGTATTATCTATTCTGTATAAATACTTGCCACAGCACAAAAATTTCATTGTAGAACACACTATCTTATACCTTTGGTGATTTTCAGTTGTGCTAAACGCATGCAAGTTCTTGCATCTTCTATTGAACAATGACCATCTGAGTTTTCTTGGATCTTTTCTCTTGAAGACAGAATTAGTTTATGTTCAATATAGCTGAGTTATCAAGCAGACTTTAGTGGCTCAGCTTGCACCTACTTTAAATATTTCTTTGCTAAATATTTCAAACTTGGTTTAAACCCCATTCCACGTCCATCTCCATAAATTACAGAAGTGTCTATGACTTTATTGTGGAAAAACTAGAAACAACAAAAATTGAATAAAAACAATCATTACGCAGTGGCCAGAAATGAGCTCTTAACAAACAAATGGCACTCTAGCAGAAATTTACAACAATATTTGTGACGACTTGTTCAGTCCTACCTTGAGAGAAGTAAAATCAAATTCTAATGAATGTCCTACAAGAATGGCATCAGCTGGAATCAGTTTTTTCAATTTCTTTTGAACATCTCTCAATGTAGTTGAAACATCTTCAAGATCTTTTGCTGTTATACCACTGAATCTAAAGAAACCAAATGTGCTATAGCCTAGCTGTTCAAAGCATAGCTATCTACAGCTAAACAGATCAGAGTGAAGCTTAATAAGAATACCAAACTAACCTGGTTAAATAATCAGTTATAGGGTTTTCAGGTTTTACAAAAGTGTCATAAACTACTTGATGAGCACTATCTACCACAGAGATACGAGTTAACTCACGACCTTTTGAAGACATACACTAAAATAAACAACTCACATTACTGGAGCATAAACAAAGGTATATCATAGTGTAGTAGCAACAAAACACACAAACAACTTGAGATATATACACCCACCATTTCACAATCAAGAGCAAATAGCTGACTTGAGCAGCTAGCTTCAGTTGAGAAACTTGATGGGACGGTACAAAAATCTTGTGAACCTAGAATGATCAATAAAACTACATGAATATATCGAGAATGACTTGCTAAAAGTGATGCACCGACACTGATAAAATACCTTCTGATAATCCAGGAATTATAAAATCATTTTGGATAAGTTCATTCTCAGTTAAAATGTAATCTTTTGCATGAAGAGACAATGGTTTTGTCGAAGCTAAAAATATCCAAAATGCTCTCAAGAACAACAGGAGAAGTAACTTTCGCCAGAAGATAAGACTAAAGTGATGATATTTATCACCTTTCTCGTCCTCTTTTTTCTTTCGTGTTTGAGAAACACTAAGCAAAGAATGAGCTGGTGACTCAACAAACACGTGATGACCTTCGTTTTGAAATGGAAACACCTACAAAGAAATTCTCCATATTAGTAAGAACATGGATCAAAATGATCCAGATATTGTACTCTATCTACCAACTGATTATTTGAATTAAAGTTACCGTATGGACACTTTTATTATATTCCAGTCCTCGATTAGTCCCTACTACATTGAACTTCTGGGAAAAACAGTTTGGAACTAGTACTAAACATACCACGTCAAACATTGTAGCCAGGTTTGTCATACAATCCTCATTCTTTGCAAACATTTGAGCAGTGACATACTTGAATAACACTACAACAACTCGCTTAATACAAGATGCATCAAGGGTTGCCCAGTTTGGTAGCAATGTTTCTTCTGATAACACTAGACTAGACAACAGTAAACTCTGAATTTCTTTTATTTTCACAGTGCCGTTCTTTTGGGCACTCATATCCACAGAGAATTGTGCCTAAAAAATAAATAAATTACTATAAATTGCAAGCTATAGTATAGTGCACAATTCCAGATAGAAAACATTTTATCATTATTTACACGACTTAGCTGTTTCTGTATTTTTCCATTCTCAATTTTTCTTTTCTTTTTCTTCATTCTTTTGATCTCAGCCTTTAATTCTTTCTTTCCTGAAAAGAAATGACAACTCATTAAAAACTTCTCTTAGAGTATGAGAAACAGAGTAT
>JAODVQ020117658.1:0-16312 GCA_025400075.2 Phenganax stokvisi
AGACTGCTCTGACAGCAAGTTAAATTCATACACAAAAGATTTCAAGGCAGCTTCTCGATCATAAGTAAACTCTAATTGAGGTGTTTTCTTAATAATGGGTTGATCCTTAAAACTAGCTCCAATAATCTCATTTTTTTCATTGAATCGAGTTTAAATTCTTTTAATAATTCTTCACTCGATGGTCCATCTCTAATTTTTTAAAAGCACTTTCTTATAAAGGAAACTTTCTTTTCGAGCTGGTGAGAGAAATCTTGTCGGATTAACACCGAGTCTAGGTGGAACATTTGCTTCCGCGTTTTCCCAAGTATAAGTAGGATTGTCTATCACTGGACCAGTGCTTGTTATATCATCATCATCCAGCGTATCAAACTCATTGTCCCAAATAGACTCCTCTTGCTCATACTCGTCTTGTTCATACTTTGTAGGATCCCTAAAATCCAGTTCTGTATTCTTATCGTACATATTATACTCCATTTATTTTAAAGGTCTTGAATGTCTGATTTTCTCACCCAAGAGTTATGTTTTGATCATATCCTAGCCATTTTACGAGTGCCATATTCCCTCTTGTTTTTAACACTTTCTCGACTCTATAAAGGGCTTCGCCTTCTTTTCTATCTACAGGAGAAAGTTCTTGCTCGTAAAATTTTCCAAGAAGAGGTTCTTTATCAGTTATATCCTCAATTTAATTCATCGTAGGGTCTCCTCTTAAAATCTTACTGATTTTAAAAATTTCTTTGGTGAAGTTAGCTTCATAGCCTTTTTCAAAAAAATTCTTATATACTGACTCACTCGCACGCGCTCTCCAATTTTATAGCGTGGTAAAGGAAATTGTCCCGTCCAATCTCCATACAACGTTAACCAAACTTGATCTGCATTATTTTTATTAACGTTGGCAGGTTTCATTAGAATAGTACTATGCTTTGAGTGATTATAATTATAAACAAAATCAGGTAGAACGTGAGTCCACGTATAGGTTCCTTTAGAGTAGAAGTATTTCCACATGATCAATTTTAAGGTTCGGTTAAATCGCTCCACCATAGCTGCTTTTCTATCAGATCTCGTGGAAAAATACCTTAAATTATTTTTTTCCAACAAGTTTTTCACTCCTACGTTGTAAAATTCCTTGCCTTCATCAAACTGAACCACATCTGGCTCGTTTTCGAATCTAACCTTGAATTCTTGCAATAGTTTTTCAACAGCTTGGGTCATGTTTTGAGTGTCTTTCTTTTTTACAGGAATAGCAAAAGCAAATCTAGAAAGTATTGCCATTCCTGTGAGAATCCAATGATAGCCTTGGTTTTCATGTTTTAGTTTACTCATGTCTACCAGATAGAGCCGTACTGGTTCTGCAAGTGAGTTCACATAAGTTTTTTGTGTTTTGAATTTTTTTATGACTCTCCTGTATCTCGTGTAAGTGTCTTGCGTTTTTAGCCAATCTCTTATTTGTTTTCTAGTCACACCTAGTTCATGTTTGAGGGCTTTTCTATATAAACTTTCTATAGATTGATAACCTGATTTTGGATCATAATAAAGATTTCTTAGTTCTTGTTCTTTCTTGAATGAGTGACTCATTTTTTATTTTATTAAAGATAAATTTCCAGTAATACAGAGCCAATATTTTTATTAATATTTGAACTTATCCAAAGACAAGCTTGTTATAAATTCTTTCTCTTACTTCTAAAGAACTTTCTATATCTTTATATCGAGTAACAGTTCCAGATAATTTTTTTTCCGTAGTAATAGGTAAGGTAACAATAGAAGAACTTAGTTTTCCATCTGTGTTGAAATTTTTAGTGCGTTCTATGATATCACAATGTATGGTGCTATATTTTAAACCAAGATAGATGTCACATTCATTTTCACTTTCTATCCATGTGTTTTTATTAATTCTTTTGTTTTCTTCAAATCCTAATAATTTTCCAAATTTCGTTAGATTTAGATCATGTTGTTGACCAAAAATTTTAGTTTTATTCTTATAAGGAGTTTTTTCCAACTTTGTTCCATGTTTCTTAAGTTCTAAATCGTCAAAAGTTAAATGTCCGGTAGGAATTCTAATCTTATCGATAAGTTTATTATTTTCTACTTTATAGAAAAAGTCATTTTCAGTTTGGTGATATTTTTAAGGTTCCAAAAAACACTCACTGTTTTTACAAATAATTTTTCTTCAGGATTTATTTCAATATTTCTATCTAGAAATATTTCTTTTGAAGGCTTATTTTCTATAAATACTGTTAACTTCACCATTTATTATAATACAAAGATATATAAATAAATGGAAGTAGGAAGTGATAGATTATTTCCTCAACTTGATCCTATGTATAAAAAGTACTATGGAAAAAAACTATGATAAAGCCATGAAACTTATAAAAACTTGGGATAGAGCTGAAGCTAAGAAAAGATTTTTAAAAAAATATCCACACGCTGATTTAGATAAGTTTAGTTTTGAAGGAAAAGTAGAAAAGAACTTAAAATTAAAGGATGAAGTATACTACAAACAAAATAAACATTATGGATATGAGTTAGGAACCTATGCTTTTAAACATAAAAAGAAATGGCAGGAATCCTTAGGCATACCTATTCCTTGGCCTGAGTTATGGTTTGTTGGAGGTGAAACTCCAAAGTTTTCTTACTTAGTTTATCCGAAAAATCCGAAAAGACAAGGTTGGGGAAGACATCGTATCATTGACACAAAGTTTCAAAAACCTATAAAAATAGAAGAACCTTTGCAGAGTTTTAAAATGTATGTGAGTGATAAACACTTTTTTCTTGCTCGATTACCACCCATAAAAGAAAGCTGGTCGAATGGAAAGAAAATGAGTCAAGATCTATTAGATATAAGAAATGTCGAGTTTGACAACGTAAATGAACCTTATTTTGCAATGTTATGTGGAATGTATAACGCTAGTTTTATTTGTGGTATTAGTTTACAAAATCTAAGAGATCTAGAAGCTCATCCTATTATAAGATCTTTAGCTAGATATCACCTTTACTATCAAACGAGAAAATTTATGAAACATCCAAAACTTTTAAAAAACTATGAGGCCGAAGATCGCGAAGCGCTAAAACATAATCCCATTCGATTCATTCAAGTAGACTCTACTGATAAAGACTTAGATGGAAATTACTACAGACTTAAAGGCGCATAAGAACTTTCTAATCAAGATTGGAGAAGTTTTATCGCTTATAAATCTAATGGACTTACAAAACAAGGACAATTGTTATTTCAAGAATCTATAGAAAGTTATGTCTATTGTGTTTTTTGGAGCTCAAGCTAATACGAGATGGAGTATCGTGAACCAAGGTGCTAAATCTTTGCAAACTCAAATCGTGTTTCGAAAATTAGTAGAAGATACTATCGTTCAAAACAATGCTATGATACTCATTTCAAATATGAGAAAAGCAATATCTAGTACAAATGTGGTGTTAAATTTGGCAATTAGTCCAGGTATTATTTTAGTTCCTTCAAAGATGATTATCTTAGAAGAACCTATTCCAGGATATAATAATGTCTTAACTATAGCTACGGGAAACATGAGATTTGGAGAAAACACGAGTTTAAATCATTATGTAAAACCAAAACTCGACATAAAAGATAAAAAAGATAGCGCTAAAATTACTTTTGAAGACCGAAAGAAAAAATTTGAAACCCCTAATCACGTAGCGCCGATAAAGTTGGATAAGTTTAAAATAAAAACCGAAGCTCATGAAACAGCTGTTGTTCCATGGAGAGCTCCCGTACAGCCACAAGGCACCGTGACATTAATCTTTGTTATGTTTGTGATTGGAACGATCTTTACAAAATTAATTTTATAACAAATGGCAATGTATTTTGGTTATGAGAAACCTAATCTTAACACCCTTAAAGAAACCGAGAAAGATATAAAAGAATTGCAAACAAAAACAAACGCTTTGGTGGCTCAAATTAATACAAATAAAACAAACATCGATACGATTAGAAATACGACGCTCAACAATCAAAACATTATTACAAACAATGCACTAAATATTGTAACCAATCAAAGCAATATCACAACAAACACCTCAACGATAGTAAAAAATAATAAATTAATATTAATAAATCGAGCTGTTGCTGTTCAAAATAAAGGAGACATAGATGATCTCCAAATAAAAATAAACTTACATAATAATAAGTTTTTATTCAATTTCTATTTTAAAAATCCATCAAATGTATAGAGAGTTCCTGAAGCTCCAAATTTGGGGTATCCTGCTAATGTAATTTACTTAGCAGGACTGATCAATGATAATACAAAAATAACAGTGATTTGTCACACGTTTGATTGGGATCAAACACTTCCTAATTTTCGAGTAAAATATGCGTTAAATCTTTTCTTAAATGATGATACAGAGACAACGTTTGATATTAAAAAAGTAGATATTCAAAATCCGAAAGATTTTTATGGCAAGATTCAATTTATTCCTTTAGAATTTAGTTTTATGTTAAAAGATAAAATACAAAACACCAAAGACATAAAAATGTTCTTCGTGTTATTTCAAAAATTAACTCCAGTCAGTGTGGGAAACGAGTCAAGTTTAACAATGATGGTGGAAACTGTTACATAAGATATTTTTAAGTAATTTTAAGCACGCCTTATTTTTACTTAAATCTTACTTAAATTTTACTTAAATAAATGAGTGGAGAAAATAATCAGATTTTAAGTAATCCTAAAGAAGAAAGCTCGATCATTACTCTGCAACAAAAAGTTAAAGATCCTAAAAGAGTAGAAGCTGGAAAACGTCTTGCTCAAATCTCGAGAAAAGCTAAGGAAGCAAAAAAGAAAAAACTAGAAGAAACACGAAACAAAGTTTTAAAACAAAAAACAAGTTCATCGATCAGCTGGTCTAAACTCATACCACTCACCATGATCATGAGTGTCGCGTATTTTTTGTTTTATCAACTAAAATATAGGCACCCTGTTCCTAACACCGAGACGCCTGTTGAAACACCTAAAAAAGAACAAAAGAACGAGAAACCCTCCTCAGCGCTCCGTAGTCTTGATTAATCATTAAAAAAAAAAGATTTTCATTTTTCCACCACCTATAAAGATTAAATATGGAACTAACCTCTTTAGAGGATTTTAGGGTAAAAAACTTAATTTTTGAAGATGTTGTTAAAAAGTCATCTAAGGATGGATTTAATTTTTTAAGTATTCCTATTAAAATAAAGTATTCTAATAATACAAAAGGACCCTTATTGTTTAAAACAGATAAATCTTTTTCGTTTGGTTTACAACCTAACAAGTTTGAACCAAATAAAAAAGAATTTAAGTTTAATGTTGTTTTAGAAAATAAGTCTAACGATAACTCTTACTCCTACAAAATATCAATCTCAATTAGTGAAAATATTAAAACAAATTTCAAATGAGGCTAAGGAACATTTAGTTAAAAATAAGGATAAAATTAAGAAAAAAAACTTAGAGAAAAGAGACTTAGGAGATCTTGATAAGTTTCTTTATAAGAAAGAAAATGATCCCGAAGCTCTTTACATGCTACACTTAAAAACATATTATGACAATGAGAAAAATATCATATTGGAAAACTTTTTTTAAGCAAAAAACTCGAGCCTAAATTCTTCAGGTAAAAAAATAAATATGTTAAAGAATATAGAAAAACGTTGTTACACCGTATGTGTTTTTCAAGTAAAAGATATCTATATAGGTTCAAAAATAATTTCTCTTCAACTTCGCTTATATGAAGCTGTCGTACAATTTATTGAGCAAGAAAGAAAATCCTTTCTGAACTCGAATGAGCTAAAAGAAACATCAGAAGAAGAATCAGAAGAGAAACTAGATGAAACTGATAGTAGCTCATCTGAAGATGCGGAATCGGAGTAAAATTTTTTTTCCCTTAAGTCAGGGCCCCAACTTAAAAAAAAATTCGCATATAATAAATGAGTGGAAAATTACCTGAAAATCAGCAGAAATATATTAATCTTGCCTTGAATTCGCTTATGATTACAGGTTCGGCTGTTGGTGTCTCCATGGTGAGTAAAAAACCATTAGGAGAAAGTCTTGGTACTCCACAATCTTTAAAAGGCACTTTAAAACTTATCATAGCTGTTATGCTTGGAACACTTCCCGTCAACGTTTTAAAAGACAAACAAAAAGAAAAACTATGAAGAGAAAAAAAAAAGAATATAAGTTTGAAACTTATAATAAATGGCTTCCATGATAGCAGGAGGACTCTTCAACGCATTCGCGTTTGCAGGTGCAGGGTTCCTGTTTTCTAAACTCAACCACTCAGGATACGAAGCAGACATGAATCGTCATAATTTAGCCATGGAAAAACTAGCAAAAGATAAAGAAGCGTGGTAGGAAGCAGAAATTGCTCGAAAAAATAAAGAACTCCGTCTTCGTCAAGAACTAAGCTACGCCAACAAAGACATGTTTATGACAAACAAGAACTTGTCTCTCCTTAAAAAAAAACCTCGATGTCGTAAAAACTCGACAAACACCAGAACCAAGATTAGAAAATTACTATACACCGAGTAATATGAGTCGACTATGCTCTAAAGGTATTTCTAATCATGATGGAGCAATCGAAATGTGTGATTATTGTATAAATCCTTTTTCTGAGAAAAAATTTGAAACTCATAAAAAAATTTGTGGGACCCACAAACTTTGTCAAGTTAAAATGCCTAATCAAGAAAAAATTTATTTTAAGAGTTTTATGAGGAAGAATAAAATTCCTTTTTCTATTGTGTATGATTTTTAGTGTTTTTTAAAAAAGTTCAAGTAAAGAAAGGAAAATGCACGATGAATTATCAAAAACACGGACCTTTTGCTTATGGCATTCTTGTTACTTTTTCGGAGGAACCTAAGAGAATACATAAAATAAATAATTTTCACATCATAAGAACCGCTTTAGACACTGATAATCTCAGTCTTTGTTTTGTTCAAGACTTGGAAAAAATAGTGCAGGAAATTTATGATCGAGTCGAGAAAGAAAGTATAAATTTGATCAGAACAAAGGAAGTTGAAAAAAAGTTCGCTTCAGAAAAAACTTGTATATATTGTGGAAAAACATTTGATAAAGAACAAAAAGTAAGAGATCATGATCACTTCACAGGCATGTATCGTGGAGCTGCTCATGAAAGTTGTAATTTAAATGTTAGAAAAATGGGAAATTTTTACCCTATTTTTGCCCATAATATAAGTAAATATGACTCTCACTTTTTTATAAGTGAACTGGGTTATGATAAATCTGACTTAAGATGTATCGCTAAAAATACAGAAAATTTTATAGGTTTTTCTAAAAAAATATTAGTAGAAGAGAAACTAGAACAAAAAAAAAGTGGTGTTTATGATTTAATTCAAGTAAAAAGAGAGCTTAGATTTTTAGATAGTTTTAGACATCAAAGTAGTGCATTAGACACTTTAACAAAAAATTTACAAGATGAAGATCGAGTTATTTAAAAGAGTTATTTCCTAAAAAATGGAACTTACTAACACAAAATGTTTTTATCCCTATGACTTCATTGATAACGAAAAAAAATTACAAAGTACATCTCTACCCCCTAAAGAAGAGTTTTTTAGTATTCTAAAACAAGAATCTATAACAGAGGAAGAATACGAGTATGCACAAGAGATTTGGAGAAAATTTAAATGTAAAAATTTAAACGACTACCAAAAACTTTATTTTTTAACAGATTTTGCTCATTTGGCTGATGTATTTGAAAATTATAGAAATACGAGTTTAAGTTCTTTGAAAGTTTGCATGGTGATTAAATACTAAAGTATACAGAACAAAAGCTTTGCATATATAAATTTACGTGGTGTTTCCACAAAAACTGTATACTTTAATACGAGTTTAGTAAATGAAAAGTTGGACCCATCTTGGTACTACTCCGCCCCAGGTTTGGCGTGGAATAGTATGTTAAAACAAACACAAATTAAATTAGAACAAATTCGAGACCTTAATATGCATTTAAGTTTAGAAGAAGCTAAACGAGGAGGAGTAAGTGTTATTAGTAAAAAGTACAGTAAAGCTAATCATAGCTATATGGAAAACTATGATCCTAAAAAAGAATTTGTCTATATAATTTATTTAGGTATGAACAATCAATACCGAATGGCGATGAGTTTTTCTTTACCTTTTAAAGACTTTGATTGGATGACTCAAGAAGAGATAAATCATTGGGTAGAAAACTTTACTGGAAAAAATAACTAAGGCTGTTTTCTTCAAGTTGATCTCGAAGTGCCTAAGAGTCTACACGACTATTTTAATCATCTTCCCTTAGCCCCTTCAAGTGGAAAAAAACTCTTAGGAAGTTTAGAAAATAAATACTCTTAATGGTTACATTACTACGCTTTAAAAACCGTTTTAGAATTAGGACTAAAACTTTTAAAAATTCATCAAGGCATTAAATTCAAAGAAAAAACCTGGATGAAATGTTTTATAGACAAAAACACAAATCTTAGAATAAACTCTAGAAATAAAACAGATAAAGCTTTCTTTAAACTTTTAAATAACTCTGTTTATGCAAAAACTATAGAAAATGTTAGAAATAGAGTTAGTGTAAAGCTAATCACTAACTCTAAAACTTTTGAAAAACAAACACAAAAACCTAGTTTAAAAGATCATAAAATTATAAGTGAAAACTTAGCTATTCTTCTTCATCATAAAGATGAAGTTCTTTTAGATAAACCTATTTATGTAGGTATAGCAGTACTAGATATTTCTAAAGCCTTACTATTTAAGTTCTTTTATAACTACCTTTTAAAAAAATATAAAGATAAAATCAGTCTTTTAATGAGTGATACGGACAGTGTTATTGTAGAAATAAAAACAGAAGATTTTTATAAAGATATTTCTCCTTACCTAGAAAAATACTTTGATACAAGTAATTTCCCAGAAAATAACAAATTTAATATAAAACCTAATATAAACAAAATGATGTTGGGAAAAATGAAAGATGAAATCGGAGAAAATACAATTCAAGAATTTATGGGCTTAAAACCTAAATGTTATAGTCTTCTTTTAGAAAATATTGAAGAAAAAAAAGTATGTAAAGGAATATCTAAAGCTATAATAAAACACCACTTAATGCATGAAAATTATAAGTCTTGTTTGTTTGAAGAAAAGGAAATAAAAAAATTTGTACATGTCTTTAGAAGTATAAATCACAAAGTCTACTCTCAAAAAATATTCAAAACAGCTTTAAATAGTTTAGATGACAAAAGATTCACTTGTGCTGATGGAATTTGTACTTGGGCCTATGGTCATTGGAGAATAAAACTTCAAGACGATTTTTCTACATATAATCAAGAACATATAAAAAACTATCATGATGGAAAAGAGTGTGATTGTTAGGTAAGAGTTTATTTTTCTAGATAAGTGAGGAAAGCCACGTTAAATAAAATATATAAAACTTAAGATGTAAAAAAAGTTATATATTTTTTCAAAATTTTTTTTGATGAGAAAATGGTCAATTATTGGTTTCTATTTTGGGAAGCTCATGTTTAATAAAATATATTGCTTTAAAAACTTAAGAAACTGTATATTTTTGTATTAGTGAAGAGTCTTTTTAGTGGAAAAAAGAAATGATTTTTTGTAATAAAAATTGAGCTGAGCCGGTTCTCTCAAATACTACTTCCTCAGTTTTGGAAAGCGTTTTGTAATAGTAAAATATACTTTGGCGCTATTAGAACTAAAGGCTTGTAATAGTAGCTTATACTTTTTCAAAACTGAGGGGGTAGTCTTGCCCCCAGGAAAATGTTAAAGTATATTTACTATTACGAGCCAAAAATCCAAGATGGCGCCAAAGTATATTTTACTATTATGAAATGCTTTTCAAGGGTGGGGCGGGGTACTCTGAATTTTTGAGTGGGGGTTGAATTGTCATTATTGCACTACTATCATTACTGGGGGAGTCTAAGACTGCTGAGAATACATTACTATCACATTTTGTGCAAACAACTGAAGTAATTGCTTCATACCACAAGAAATTGTCGCTGCGCAGGAAAAACCACGATTAGAAAAGAGTCCCATTTTAAAAAATCAAAAGTTTTAAACCATAAACCTGGAAATTTACACTGGTTCTGTCAATTAAGATTTTAGCCTTGCAGGACTAAATTTCAATGGAAAAACGTCTCCTGAATGCTAAATGATTGGACTTTACAACGGTGTAAGTTTCAATGGAATTTGTCAAATATTTTTTGAAAGAATTGACGACGAACTGCAAGATTTATGTGAAAGTTTACTGGTTACGCTTCACAATCACCGTACCACGTATGACCAACCTAAAGACGTCTCGGTGTGTATAGTACTGGAAGTTTTCGCAACTATTCTGTCTTTGTATATAGCAATATATTCATCGCATGGCTATGGCTTCAGGAAGCAAAGAAAAAATGGCCGTGATCATGATTATTGGCGTGCATGCTGCAGGCAACCAGATTTTACGCCACATTCTGAGCCACCTTTCTCAGAAAACAAGCACTTAAGAATGTTATACATTGACATTTTCTGTTATTCTGTACTTTTAAAGCTTTATAAATAGTATTACTTGACCTCAAAGTCGTGCTACTTTGTACGGACGAGTTTTGACTTTAGAGAGTTTGGGAATGCGACGGGAAATGACGACGGCAACGTGCGCCCTGTATAAGTTAGTATTATTTGCATAATTTAGAATCAAATCACCGTTGTCAAAATTTGGCGCTCTCCCGATAACGCCATTATTCAGTGATTTGCTGTTGTGTTGACAACGTGGGGATTTTATTGTTGTTTTTTTAAAAATGGCTGAATCAAACAAGCAAAGGTAAGCATTTACACTATGAATCAGTACTACTATTCAGTATTTTGTATTTTTTTTTAACCATCCATACCTACTTGTTTTGTAGTAAATCACAGGTGATGAAATGGACGTTCCATCATGATCTGAAGTTGGTAAAAGAAATCTTGAGGAGAAAAGAAATCTTTCGATCACCCGAAAGACTCAAGGCAGACAAGAACTGTGCGGGAAAAGTTGTGGATAATCTAAATTTCAGAGAAGACATAGTTTACAATTTTAAAGCCAGATTCAAGCTGAACCTTCACGAATGGTTTCTGCTTGAAATCAGCAAACTTAAAATACTTGACCATTTCTCCAAACAGCCATTCCACAGTGACTAGAACATTGCTCATTGCCTTCTTTTACTGCTTCATATCTTCAGTCAGTGCAGCATTATTTCGAAGTTGCTATCCATTTTAAATTTTAAAGTTTTTAATATTACAGCCAAACATATTTCCAGTTTAACGTGCGACGTCTAAATGACCCAGAACTCGCCTCGGTCAAGGACGTTGCTCCCGATGCGTTCCCAAACACTCCATTACTACGCTGGGGGGGGGGGGGGAGGCGAGAATTTGCACTTTAGCCTGTGCTTTGGCAGTCCCAAAACTAGAAGAAAAGACCAGTCATTTAAACCTTGTTCACCAGTGAAAAACAGAGCATAAAAAGAGCGGATTTGACACAAAATAATAGCGTACAATGAGATCTCTACGTTGCCAAACACTGACACTTTTCCTGAAATACCATCACAGATTAGATACTAGTAGACATCTGGCACAGCTTTCAAGCCTGTGATCTTGGTGTAAGTGGCCGCCATTATCCTAGCAAGTGCCCTTTTCAGTTTAGAAGACATGTGAGACTAAATGAATAAATATATTATATTACTTTGAATATCCGTAAAATCTCAACTGGAACCAAGTTATCAGTTTGGAGAGTCGAAAAATCGCGTGGCGTTGCCAAATCGCGTCCGGTGTGTCTCAGCCTTTAGTCAGTGCCTTCAAGATTATTTAACCAATTGAGGTGTCTCATTCAAATATTCTTCAGGTCTTTTGCCAACTTCACAAAATTACCAAGAGATCATGCATTGTCATACTTGTGAATTTATTTCGCACATTTGCTTTCTGTGTTATGTTAAGGTATTTACCCTGGACCACCCAATTTCTTCGTTAAGGGCGCAAGTGCTAGCAAGTTATAAATGTTCTATGAAGAATTACATTTATTTTGTTGCAGTAATGGCAGAAGTTTTTGAAGTGAGTGAGGTAAAAATAGTATGCAATGAGATGTTCATTTGGAGAGCTTCATTTTTAATGAGGTTGCTATTATAACGTAAAAATAGGCAGAAGTTTTCTTCAGCTAGTATTAAACGAATTGCTAGTCAATAGGATTACAGTCGAACCTCTATTATGTGGCCACCCTCGGGGATCGACCTTCGGCTGAATAACGAAGGTGCCTGCAGAATAGAGGTTGGCAAAACATCTCCCCGTTCCTATTCTCATACTCCACAAGTCAGTAGCAACGTATTTTCTTCTCAGTTCAACCCAAGCCTTTCCCCCCCTATTTGACCGCCAATATCCTGCCCTCCTTCGCAGCTGCTCCCATACATTTTTCCACTCGCACAGTGGTCTCAACTGATGAGTCCCCCCCTCTGATGTCGTTGCTGACAAGACCATCTGCTTACTAAATAACATGACCTCCCTAATTTCTGTGAGGACATCTTTGAGGAACTCGTAAAAGTATAAACACAGAGTGAATTAAAGTAGTCGTAATATAGATAATCTAACAACAATTCGACCTTTTAACCGAGAACCCTTACCGTCTCTCCAGACCGCTTCTACAGCCACTATTCTTGACCCAATAAATCAATTCAACAAGCTTGTTTTTGGCCCTAGTCTCTCACTGTCCAATACCATGTCTCTTGCACCCAAAATTGATGAAATAACTCCTTCCATCACTCAGTTAAAACCAGATGTAGCTTGTTTCACAGAAACTTGGCTCCATGACTGTATCAGTAAAGACTGTATCGACATTCCTGGTTATCATCTTGTTTGCAAAAATCGAACATATGGGCATTCGTGGTGGCGTGTGTACATACATTCGTAATTCAATCAAATTTAAAACACTTAGTTATCGTGACCACCTAGATTTAAAAGTACTTTGAGTCCAAATTGGACCAAATAGACTCCCCCGAGGAGTTCTTTGTATCGTGATTGGTATAGTTTACCACCCTCAAAATGCCGATGATAATTCTATGATTGAGTACTTGTTTCTCACACTCGTATCTATCGAAGGCTATTATCCCTGCTGCGGGATGTTTCTGACTGGTGATTTTAACCGACTAAACATCAACTACTTGCTAAGACAGTTTAGGATGAAACAACTAGTTCGTGTACCTTGGCCCGAGAGCAACTCTATCGAGAAGTGCCTTCCTTTTGGTCTATCTAACCACAATGTGATCATTCTCCTCCCTAAGAACAGGTTACCCCAAAAAATCTAGCAGGCGAACCATATGTAAATAAGACATACCATGTAGTAAGCGGGGCGAACTTGGTAGATATCTCAACTCGTGTGATTGGTCCATCCTGAATTCCCGTAGCAGTTGTGAAGATAAGTTAAAATTATTCACAGAATTAATAAAAACTGGAATGAATAGCATCATGCCACTCAAAACATCGAAATTACACGTGAACAACCAACCATGGATCACCCCTGAGCTCAAAAATTTGGTCAAACTTTGCCAAAGAGCATTTGTAAGATAGGAAATAGAACTCTTTCACTCATATCGTAACCGTGTATACCGAGAAAGAAAGCCCTATAAGGCCAAAGTTTACTCATCTAAAGTACAGCATCTAAAGGCGACCAAACGAAGTCGGTGGTGCAGTGATATCAAAGAAATTTCAGGCATGACTTTGACGGACGGTTTTGATGATTTTCTGTTCTAAACTCCAAGTTGAACAAATTGAGGACCTTGATTCTTTTGCACTCGCCAATCTCATCAACAACGCCTTCTTTGAGCCCACCAAAGCCTATCCACTTCAACAATCTATTCCCCCCATACGACAACGACTTAGAGCCCCCTGTGCTGTCCGATATCGAAGCCTATCATGCCTTAAAGAAACTCAATCCTCGTAAAGTGTCTGGCCCTGATGATTTACCAAATTGGTTGTTAAATGATTTTGCCGAAATCCGTGCCCAACCTGACCGCACCATACTAAACTGTACCTTTGCCAAAAATAAAATTTCTGTCTGTCTGGGAACTAGCAAACTTTGCTCCCCTAATTAAAACCAAACCTGTCACACATGCCAGTAAGCATCTAAGACCAAAATCACTAACACCTGCACTCTCAAAGGTCGGTGAGGACGTTATCGTAGTCAACTACATCAGCCCTGACATCATTTCAATTATCGACCCAGACCAGTTTGGAGCCATTCCAAAGTCTTCCACCACACATGCTCTAATCTCAATGATACACAAGTGGGCTGAAGCGACTGATTCCACTGGTGCTGCAGTAAGGATTATGCTCCTAGATTATAGGAAGGCCCGTGATCTAATTGACCATGCCATTTTGGCCAAAAAAAAACTGCAACCTTCTCATCCCCCCCGGAATTGCTTGCTGGGTTGTCCACTTTCTGAAGAATCGTAAACAAGGGGTAAAACTGGCAAATGACTGTCTTTCTGAATGTGAGGACATACCTTCAGGTGTCCCCCAAAGGCACTAAACTCGGACCGTGGTTATTTCTGATAGTGATAAACGATCTTACGTTTCCTACTGCAAACAAATGGAAATACGTGGATGACACGAGTGCTGCAGAAATTGTTAATAAAGGAGATTGTAGTACGATCCAGAGCGATGCCAAACTTGTCCAAAATTGGTCGTGCGAAAACAAGCTACAGTTAAATACTGATAGGTGCAAAGAAATTATTGTCGATTCTAAGAAACATAAACATTAATTTGTGACCATCTCCATAGAGGGGAAGGAGTTTGGCGTCGTCAAACACGCTAAGATTTTAGGAGTAACCATGTCTTATACTCTTCTTTGGAACGAACATATTAACGAAGTTATAAAGAAATCTAATAAACGTTTGTATTTTATTACCTTACTCAAACGAGCTCTAGTACCTGATCAAGATATCATTCTGTTTTACTGCACTTGCATCAGACCTGTACTTGAGAACTGCGCTCCGATTTTTCACCATTCACTCTCAAAGTATTTATCTGACGATTTAGAAAATGTTCAAAAACTTGTGCTCTCGATTCTATCCCCTGGAAATTCTTACCGACATGACGCACAAGTTGCATAACTTACTCCCACCAGAACACCAATCACATTATGACCTTAGGCATAGAAGAACATTCAACGTTAACAGCAAAACTCTGCATTATCAGAAAACTTTAATGCCTATGATGTGCTGTCTTTTTAATGACTCTTCGAAGATATTTTTAAATTTCACAGTATATATATTTCTAATTGCTAATAATTATATTCTCATTAGATTATATTACTCATTGTAAACATGTTTTTGCAATTAATTATGCAATTCAGCCTTAAAGCTGCCATGTAATTATGCTTAGTAAACTATCTATCTATAATCTATCTATCTAAAAGTAGACCTTGGACGTTGTCTAATGTCTATTCATTCAATCATAAATCACTGATTACAGTAATAAGTGGACTGTAGAAAGATCAAGAAGTTGTTAGCAAAGGTGTTTGAAACGTGGTGCAGGAACTAAACAGAGTGGTAACATAACACTAACAACTTGAATTTGGAAAAGTGTCACGTGCAATATATTTGACACTTTTGTTGTTTTGAATTTAATTAATGAGCTGTAAATTTTAGTGAGGTTGCCAAGCAATACGCGTTCAACATTATATTAAGTGTTACTAAGTAAATTAAATAAAGCAAATTCTGATTAAGCATTATCAGTTCAGCAGGTCTGTTAAAAGAGTTGCAAAGAGTAAAACATGGAAGTGGGCCGTTTAATAGAGGTAATAATTTGCGTAAAACATTTGGGACCGCTCACACGTTGCAGCACCCACTTAATGGAGGTGGCCGTTTAAAGGGGAACTCTAGTCCAAAAGCAAGTTGGGTTTAAATACAGTGGAACCCTGTAAATACGACCATCGTTCGGCCCAAATACGACCACAGGTCGTTTCAACGGGGTGGTCGTTTTAACGGGAGTCGGGATCAAATTGTGACGCGAATATTTCCGATGACGTTATACCAAAAGGTCATCTTTCAGTTCAACTGTAGTATGTACAATTCCGAAGATGAGAACGTAGCTTATCAACTGAACGCAACTCAATTAAGGGGGCTAAAAACTGAAATAGATATTGTGAATTCCTATATAATAAGTATAATGTCTGATTAGATGCCTGTATGTTTGTAAAAAGCTTCCAGCTTCGGTTGATTTCGTCCACACTAAAGCAAAAAATCTGTTTGGGCTTTAAAAATTACTATAGCCAGTTCTTAACACTTAAATTTTATACATAAGCGGAGCGTAACTAGGCATATTGAGTGGTCGTATTAAT
>JAODVQ020117765.1:0-16308 GCA_025400075.2 Phenganax stokvisi
ATATATCAAATGAGGCATTCGTGGCAACATTGTACTCTTCTCACTTGGTATCAAGGTCCAGAGTCTTGATGGCTGGATGGCGACACAAGGGCCAATGTCGAAAGCGTCCGTCGTACGAGCAGGCTGGCTACGATGTTTCCACTATCAACATCGCCTTTCAAGGTTGTTTGGCCATTTGAACGAAATCGATGCTTCTTTTGCCCTCCAAAAAGAGAGAGAGAGAGAGAGCACCACAGGGTATCCTGAGAGAACGCCCTTGCTGGCCTCTGCCCGGGATGAAATGCCCCGCAAGCAGCATAGCAATGGCCAACAGAATGGAATTCCAGCGCAACCACCTGAGAGCCGGTCCACGTCAACCTCACAACTGCTACCCTGCAGCTACCTGCCGAAATCTTGCATCAGCTGAGACTAAGAAAATTACAGTTTTCTAACATGGCCTACCTCCAACTGATGAAGCACACTCAACTACCCTATCTACTCATAGCTCACCTACTGCTGCTCCACTGACTGACAACTGACTGCAATTTCTGGGCCTGGAAACACAACACATATAGTTTAGGATTAATATACACCACAAAACACATTTATCATTCTCACCAAGTGGTGGTGTAGTTATGTTAGGGAACAGAGATTTCATGAACTCAGCACAAAGTACTTTTTGGCGCGCATTCCGTCGCTATTGTGCGCATGCGCATAAGTCCGCGTAACTACGCAACGCGCGCGAAAAAGCAGTTCTGCAGTTTATTTTTGAAAAGAGAGCGCTATGAAAGCGGCAGTCGCTCTCTGCGCTATTCTGTGCATATACGCCGTGCCATCGTTTGGAAAAGGTTGGTTAACAATTCTGAATTGTACATATAATATATCCTAAACCTAAACGTGATGTTTCTCTAAAACCTGATTCTGAGGTAGGGGAAGGAGATAACGAGAGATTGAGACGTAGTCTACTTGATGAAGAAGAGCCTGATGATGAAAGTCTCTTCCTCCTCTCCTTCCTCTTCTCCTTCATCTTCTTCTTCGTCTTCAGAGAGATCACGTCAGTTATTATGCTGCACTCTATACATTCATACTTCATACTACTAGAGCATTAAATCAGTGAGCATAACCTGAGCACAATGAAACATTTTGGAGTCATACTGTGTAGGGTTGTTTTAATTGTATTGCTAAAAGGAATCATGCTTAAATTAACTGGTATAATTATCCAACCCTAGGTGGTACGCAGACGACGACGACGACGACGACGACCAGTGAGAAGATATAGGGTAGTTCGTGTTAGAAGGGTTCGCAGGAGACGTCCACGAAGGCAACACAGGAAACATCGAAGGAGGTCACACAGAAGACGACCAGCGAGAAGAATGGGGGAATTTGGTTGGATGCGCATCCTCCTCTCCTTCCTCTTCTCCTTCATCTTCTTCTTCGTCTTCAGAGAGATCTTATCAGTTATTATGCTGCACTCTATACATTCATACTTCATACTACTAGAGCATTAAATCAGTGAGCATAACCTGAGCACAATGAAACATTTTGGAGTCATACTGTGTAGGGTTGTTTTAATTGTATTGCTAAAAGGAATCATGCTTAAATTAACTGGTATAATTATCCAACCCTAGGTGGTACGCAGACGACGACGACGACGACGACGACCAGTGAGAAGATATAGGGTAGTTCGTGTTAGAAGGGTTCGCAGGAGACGTCCACGAAGGCAACACAGGAAACATCGAAGGAGGTCACACAGAAGACGACCAGCGAGAAGAATGGGGGAATTTGGTTGGATGCGCAGGATGAAATGGAGGAGAAAACATAATGGACCACGGGTTAGCGTCACACCACAAAGAAGGAACCGTCGCAAGAGGTATCGTCATAGGAGGAGGCGCATGAGACGTTTCCACAGGAGGAGAACCAGGAGAGACACCAGTGAGCATAGTGGACCTGAAATGAACCATGATGATGGATCCATCAGTGAACAAGAGAGTTAGTGAATCTCTTGAGAGATGTAGAGTTAGTAATAAATTCCTAAACTATATAGGTATGAGCAGTGATCATCAGCTTCCACTTCCTCCAACTGATGAAGCACACTCAACTACCCTATCTACTCATAGCTCACCCACTGCTGCTCCACTGACTAACAACTGACTCCCATTGCAGGAACCACAACACATATAGCTTAGGAGTGATCTACACACACAACAACACATTTATCACACTCACCAAGTGATGTAGTCTCATGTTAGTGTCCTCCTAAGATTTAAAAAACTGCTTGATATGGCGCGCGCGCCGGCCCCGTGTCTGTGGACTTTACGATCACGATTGTGCGCATGCGCATAGTCATTAACCGCGTAACTACGCGACGCGAAACAGCGCGTCCTTTTCAGTTCTGCAGTTTCTTTACTTTCTTTATGCCCGTGAAAAGAGCGCCATGAAAGCGGCAGTCGCTCTCTGCGCTATTCTGTGCATATACGCCTTACCATCGTGGGGAAAAGGTTGGTTAGCAATTCTGAATTGTATATGCTCATGATCAACATCTCTTCAGCTATAGCTAATGAAGTAGTTGGTAACGAACATGCACATGCTCAATCCGACCACCCCACGCTGTCAGATGATATTTCTGACCAAGTTTCTAGTAAAGGCACAAGTGAAGGTGGGCCTTTTTAAATATACATCTCAATTTTATAATTGCGCTACACCTGTTTCAGGAGGAAAAGCTGACCAACATTCTGTCGTAAATAAAAGATCTCTTTCTGAAGAAGGTAAGTCTTTTTTAAGAGCTACTAAGCACAGCGAAGGGAGTGTAAAATATACTAGCTATATATGTTTATCTTATTCAGAAGAAGAGGAGAGACTGAGACGGAGTGTTCTTGATGATGATGATGATGATGACGACGATGAAGAGGCTAAAGATTATGAAGAGGAGGAAGAAGAGAGAAAGCGACGTGATATTTTAGATGAAGAAGATCCTCCTTATGAAGAAGATACTCCAAATGATGAAGAGGAGGAAGAGGAAGAAAGAAAGAAACGTGATATTTCTCTAAAACCAGATGGAGGTGGAGAAAATGAGAGACTGAGACGTAGTCTACTTGATGAAGAAGAGCCCAAAGATGAAGAGGAAGAGGAAGATGAAGATGAGGAGAGAAAGAAACGTGATCTCTCTGAAGATGAAGACGAAGAAGATGATGAAGGAGAGGAAGAAGAAGAAGAGGAAGAGAGACTGAGACGTAGTATTCTTAATCATGAAGACTCTCCTGATAACGATGAAGGAGAAGAAGAAAATGAAGATGACTACGAAGAGAGACTCAGGCGTGCCCTTTTCGATATTGATGAACCCGAACCCGAAGATGATGAGGAAGGGGAGGAAGAGGAGGAAGATGATGATGGAGAAGCTAGGCTGAGACGTAGTCTATCAAGCACGAGCAAAGATTTGAATGATGACGATGAGAAGAGGAAAAGGAATCTCAAAAAATTGAAAAACTACTTGTTGAGGATAGCACTGGTAAGTACATTATGACCACAAATTAAAATTAAACAAAATTTGTGCCTCTTTTCCTACCCAAATCTCCAATTCATGCACACCCTCTTCCTCCTCCATTTTGTCTGTGACTATTATACAATAAACTTTAAATCCATGCATTATCTCCTTGTGATTCCCGTCCAAAAATTCGTTTCAAATTTGGTTTTCTGGTTTCCTATATTATAGTATGATGATGCAATTTATGATGGCAAGAAATACATTAAGAATAAGTGCTGGAACAATCGAATGCGATGGCTCAAAAACAAACGTAAACATTTGGTAAGAAAAGTGAAATGGACCTCATCCAAAATGAAGAAGCTTGGACAGCACATACCTTCTTCCTACAAGAAGATTGAGTTCATCGGAAAGAAGATAAAGGTTAGTGTTTCCAAATAATTATTAGCCCTGTTTACACTGACAAAATTAAACCGGTTTGGAAACCAGTTTAAAAACCGTTATTGTCCTCTAAATTGTACCTATACCGGTTTAGTGTTTAAGTGCCATAGATACAAAGTGGTTTGGAAACCAGTTTAAACAGTTTACATGTAGCTAAACCGAAACGTAAACCAGCTTCCAAAGCAGTTTAAGTTATTGGTTTTAATAGGACTACTGCTATTCATTTACTTATTATTCTTGCTCTTTTCCTTCTCTTTGTTCTCTTGCCTGAATTTGTGGAATTCCCATTATGTTACTTGTGCTATGTAATTGGTCCCATGAAGCTTAGGCACACCTGAGCAACGATACATACACTCTTCCACTCTCTCTCATGTTCCTTAATCTATCTCCTCTCTCCTTCATATTACCACATCTCCTTATAGCCTATATCCAGAATGAATTCCAGAGAGCTCAAGAGAGAAAAGGAGGTGGTGGAGAATAAGATTGCCGACTATAAACGATTAAAAGGCCACAAGTGTTACAAAGCTGTAATGAAGAACTTACATCACTACCAGAAGATGATCAAAAATGCTTCCCTTGAGAATAAATTTGGTGTGTGTAGAAAATGGAAAAGTAAAAAGTGCTGGAAGTTTGACATTATGAAGAAACGATGCCAGAAAATGCAAAAAAAGGTATACAAAGACATGTTATTTTGGCAAAAATTTAATAACTGCTAACCTAACTCACAAGGCAGGAAAACCAAAAAAGAGACAAAGACGAGTGAGGAGGAGACAAAGACAAAGGAGAAGAAGGAACCGGAGAGGACGTAGGAGGAGAAAATATAGGGGACGAAGGTTCAATGCCACACGACGAAGGAACCGTCGCAAGAGACGTCATCATAGGAAGAGGCACATGAGACATTACCACAGGAGAAGGAGAACCAGAAGAGACACCGGTGAGCATAGTGGACCTGAAATGAGCCATGATGATGGATCCATCAGTGAACAAGAGAGTAAGTAAATTTATTGAGATGTGTAGAGTTAGTCATAAATTCCTAACTAATAGGTATGAGCAGTGATCATCAGCTTCCACTACCTCCAACTGATGAAGCACACTCGACTACCCTATCTACTCACAGCTCACCTAGTGCTGCTCCACTGACTGACAACTGACTGCAATATCTGGGCCTGGAACACTACACACATAGCTTAGGACCGATCTACACACCAAACACACTTTAATCATACTCACCAAGTTGTGTAGTCATGTTAGAGAACAGAATGTCAACCATAAAAATGTGTTCACAATCGTGTGCATACGCATACTCACATTACGCAACATCAAGTCCAACAATACATGCGGGCATGAATAGCAGGGAAAACCCTGCAGTCAGCATATATATCAGCGTGTTATTGTATATACTTTCTGTTTATAATCATCTAAATCTGCTTGAAAGATACTTTTAGGGAGGCTAATAATATTAGTTAAAACTATTAATACAGTAGATTTGCTATAGAGTGTGCAGGCTTCTCATTAAGACCCATAGGTTTATGTAGACATGACACGGTCATCAGCCATCATAAGTATATTTATCCAAGATGGAGACTGATGATTCTTATCAAGTTTATAATAAATTTCATTACAATTTATTACATTAACAGCACTCGACAATTAGTAGCAGTGACAACATGATGAACGAAAAACATTAACTTTCAATATATAGCAATTATTGGTTATCGGTGATGACTATGAAATAAATACATAATAAGCACAATAGCTAATAATAATAATAATAACAATAACAGCAAAAAAAGCAATATAGTATATATTAAGCCTTGTGGTGAAGAGGCAAAAGAAGAACATACAAAATGATCAGGACAATACTTTTCGTACAAAAAGGTGATGAAGGTGGCACATGGTTGCAAAGGATGAGAAGGGAAGAAACGGAATGGTGCTTAGTGATTGTTGGTTCTATGATTGACAGTCAAGCAACCAAACTCTACTTTTCACCCGTAGTGTTATATTACATAAAGTATGACAAAGAGTGGCACACGCACGCACATTAAGAAACACACACACTCGTTTTAATTTATTATATACATTTACTATGGTATAATAGTCTTTGTCTTCTGTTAGAATTTTACGTCAGCTGGCTGAATGGAGAGGAGAGAGAGAGAGGGGGAGGGGAAAAGTTAGCAAGTGAGTGAGTGAGGGAATTGTGAAATAGCTTAAATGAAGTGTAGCAGTATAATTATATGAGCTAAATTTTACTAAAGGTAGAACAAACTGATCAAGAACAATGGGACAGAATGCAATTTTGCTTCACTTGTTTTACTGCTACTCAATTTTAAGGCACACATGATTATAAATGTTCCCAAAACACACACTTTACATAAAGTGGTATTATAATATACACGTACATCTGAATAGGTACAGCCGCTAGAGTGGAGGGTTGATGGCCACAGTGTAAGGGGAATGGCGGTGCTGGTGAGGTGAAGAAGGCTGAGGAAGAGGAGGCGGAGGAAGAGTAGGAGGAGGAGGAGAGTAAGGTTCCCGCTTTACTTCTACATCTTGTGAACTGCTGTCTCCATCTGAGTCCCTATACAACCAGAATAATGGTATCATGAAATTCACTAAAGTAACTACCGCCAAGAAATGCACAGAGAGTGTAATAAAATCAGATGATGTCATCTCAAGTGCACATGCGAGTAATCCACATGGTTAAAATTTGCAAATGTGATTTTTACTTGGTGGAGCTACACCCATGAGAAAGTACTCACGTTTCATCGTCTTCCTCCTCGTAATCTTCACCCCCGACCGGCTCAGCTCCGTCCCGAACATCCAATGTGGCCTCGCTGTCTTGTCGTTGGCGCGGCGGCGAGTACCCCGGCAACCCATTGTGCTGCGACATCCCTCCTACCACCTCGCCCCCTTCAGCTCCAGGCATCACCGTTTCCATGGTGACCAGTCCACTGGGGTTCGGAATGTGCTGGGGAAAGCTGTCGGAAGTGGGTGTGTCTAGAGAGTCGGTGGTGTGGATTTTGTGCCCGACTGGGACCAAGGAAGAGTTGGAAGAGGATGACGAAGAGGAAGTAGAAGATGATGAAGATGTGGAGGAGTTAGCAGTGGTAGGCTCTTCATCGCCAACTGCCATCTCAACTGGTGAGCTGGTGGTGCTCTCTACAGTGGACGGATGGTCACCACTAGCCTCTGCATTGACTCTATATGATGATAGAGGTGTGAGTACATAATATGTGAGAGAGGCAAAATATAAACATAAGATGGAGAGATATACGTACACACATATACAGGAATTCGAGGCTTTGTGGGGGCCTAGTAGTCATAGGTGATGCTCTATTTTACTGTAACAACAAAAAGAACGGCATGCTTTCTTCTCTTTGAATGCATATATAGCACGTCCATAAGTAGAGGGCGTTAATTAGAACTATATGCGCAAGTCGAGCCGGATAAGCCCCGGTTAACTGAGGTCTGGATAACCGAGGTTCCACTATAACTACATAATATATGTACAGCTGTATTCTTTACCATCTTACACCAAAAAACTCACCCTATAAACTGCATTAACATTGAAATGCACAACGTACGTACAGTATATGTATGTACGTATTATACCTAATTGTACGTACACTTCAGACAAAACAAAATACTTTCCCACTCAATAACACATCACAACACACCACTAATAGCATCAGGCAACCGTCGGAGGGTGGACAGACGTTTGTCTGCCTATCTCTCTACGTACGTACTCCGTGTGTGTGTGTGTGTGAGGGGACAAAGGAGAGGAGAGGGGGAGAGAGGAGGACTGTAAGGAGATCGGGTTCCCGCCTAACTCTCTCTGGAATGCTCCCCATGTACACTACCATCGTGAATATTGTTAACGGTCAGGTACGTCTCGGTGTGTGTGTGGGAACTTTTTTGTAGTAGGGTTTTACCAATATACCATACTTTTCATATGGGATGCATATACACACTATACAACAGATACATATGCAAAGTACTAATTTACTAAGCTTAAAAGTGTTCTACCTATAATACCATACTTTACATATGGTACACAAAAACACTATACAATGGTACATGTACGTATGTCAGAATAAAGGAAGTGTAGCAATATTATATAAAGGCTATTTTTAGCATATTACATTACAGTATGGTTGTTGATTGGTTTTGTTCTATGTATATATCAGTACTACATTTACCACTAACACTGCACACATAATATTGCTATATACAATGCTTTACCAGAACTGTATTAATCCAAATATACTGTACTTTACATATACATAGGAACACATATATACACCATACTATGGGTACTATATTATAGTATGACATGAACTATATACATACACAATGGAGGGAAGGAGAATGTTAATATGTGCCAACCTATCATAACTATGAATTATTAAAACGACAGAAAGTGGGTATTTGCAAGTGAGGCAAATCGGGGCAATTAGGCTCACGCGCTTGGCAAACTTTAACGCCTGAAGAAAGCAAAGTGATTAAGGAGAGAGATGTACATATACACGTATAGTGGAAATGCCGCCATAAGAAGGCCATTCTTGGTGGCGGATGTTTAACTGGTTGGTGGTTATCCTTTCTTAGGAGGTTGAAAACATATAGAGCAATAGAACCTTTATGTGTGTTATTCTAAAGGAGGCTACTTGGTGTCCTCAGTTCGGAGGTCACCTTTTAGAGAGGTTTGATTGAATGCACCTGAGAAACTGACTTAATATAACCTACTATGATACCACCATACATTATAACCATTAAATGACGGTTAACCTATGTTAACCAAGGTTAACAAACTGGCACAGCAATAGTACGCATGCGCTGTGCGCATGCACGAAGAGCACGTGGCGTTAGAGTTTGCCAAGGTTTTGCCAAGCGGATAGTCGGTGACGAGTAGACAGCAGCTCGAACAAACATTTTTTCTTTTCGACCAGTTTTTGCTTTCCTCAACCCCTATGGGGTGTGATCTGGACTGGGTATGCAGTTGGTGGAACCTATAATGAGAGGACTCCACTCTAAGTTGAGGGGAAACCCCATGCCACGCCCCTCTCATTCGGCAGGAGCCCAGTCCTATGGCCAACACCCTTTATTGAAGTCCCCGGGAGGTCTCATTACGAGGGGTGGGGTAGTCTTATGTCCGAGGTCTGGGTTACTCCAAAGAGGTGAGTTAAACAAATAATTTAGTGGATGTAGTATATATAATATGCACAGTACATGTGTCGGGTGCTCTAAGTTTGGTAGGTAGCAATAAAAACACGGATAAAGAGAAGAAAAACAAAAAATTGTAGAGTCTATTATTTTAGTTATACAACAAAACTGCATTCTTTCACTGTATATACAGTATACCTATAATAATTTATATATAAATTTTGCTACATTCAATTTAGCAAATAGGAGGAGAAGAAGAAAAGGGAAGGGAGGAAATGAATATATAGAATAGGAAGTGGGAGGAGGAAATGAAGTGGTCAAACTAACAATTTCATGTGTCTCTTCCTCTTGTAGAGGGTGTCATCGACAGTCCAGACTGCACCACGACTTTTATTCAATTCCACCCTTACGAAACACTTGTGCAAGGAGAGATTGTGGCGTATGGCATTCTGAAAGGCAAAGGAAGAAGAAGATGACGAAGGAGCTATTGAGATATGTATGGCTGATAGTTGTCGACTCGCTCTCTCGCTCTGTTCAATGATTAGCCTCTATGAGGTATGGTATACATCTCAGTGGTAATCGCAGTCACAAATATGTGCCTGGGCTTTGTTGGCCCAGTAGGCACAGGTGACGAACCGAGCATGAGAACAGAGAGAGAAAGAGAAAGAGAAAAGACGAGGCCAGAGAGACGGAACACAATTACATCACGACAACATTTCGTGACATAATTCAAAACATCACGCCTCGCCCGCCCACTGCTTCAAAGGAAGTTTTTTTCTAAGAACAGGTGACCACTCGGTAAACTATTTTGCCACGTAAATAAGTTTGATTGACAAGTACCGTACAAGGCACTCGTGTCAGACAACAGAAGTAGAGAAGAGAGAGGCATTGTTTAATGAATGAAGAAATGGAAAAAGAAAACTTGGAAAGAAAAGTCTAAACTCGAATACTGTTAGCTGCCCGGGGCTGTCGGCGTACCCCAACTCGGCCCTGTCTCGAGAGTTTCAGCGCACATGGTATCTCACTCTACCTGGGTCCACCCCGTGTTTGGACAGGTACTGTATATATGCACAGCTGATACATATAGCTGTTGATACTCTCGTTCTGTTCAATGATTAGCCTCTAAGAGGCACAGAACATGTAAAGCTGTATTGGAGTTCATATTCTACTGTTGTGCGTCTAGGTTTTCACAGGGTCCACTGAGCACAGATGACGCCACTTCCCAATCAAATACCAATTATAATATAATATAGAGAAAGAGAGAAAAGGGGGCGTGTTACCACACCTTCCAAGTGGGGTTGTTATCTCGGAAGTAGACAAAATTCTTCATGAACCAGGCGTAAATCTCGCACAGAGTGAGGCACTGATCAGGAGACTCCAATATAGCCTACAATAGAAAGATATGTAGTAGATTAACTAGTAAAATGTAAGACCAAATAAAAAAATACACATATTGACCATTAGAACCTCATTAAATATGAACCGACTTCTAAATGGAGTATAGCAGTATAAAGGACTAGTGTAGGTCAAAGTGGAAAGAAATTGAATTCTTTTACTGTATCAAGTTGTTTTCGATTGGTGTGCTCTATCTTTTAGTCATATGTATTTCTAAATTATTTAACTTCTATTGCCAGTATATTGTAACTGATTCACTCTGTTTAATAATTATGAAGAAATACTAGTCTATTTGTAAAAATGGAACATGTGTAGTTATAACTAGTCCTCATATGAAACTCCTGTTTGTACGAACCAATCTAGGTCAGTCCCCTGGAATTAAATTTTAACGAGGTTCCACTTAAACAATACAGACAACAGTACTCGGGCGTTTAACGAAATGAAAATTTTTTTGCTGAGCAGCAAGTTTTCAGACACCCCCACGCAGTAATTTCATTGGTCAAACTTAGAAGCCTCTTCTAATCCACAAGTACTATAAATAGTAACAAGCTCTTAGGCCCCTAGCAACTCTATAGTAATTTGTGAATCAGAAAAAGAGTTGTAGAGTACATAAAATATGAGTGTGTAGAGGGTTAGTAGTAAACGTGGCCTTCAAAAGGAGTTTATTCTGTAGTAGCTCGTGTGGGCGGCGTGCATGTGGTCGAGAAATAATATATCCAGCACCATCAATGGTGGGTGTGGCCAGAATGTAAAGTAGGCGTGGTCGGATGAAAAGGCCGGGGGCACCGGTGGTGTGGGTAGGGAGGGACGAGGAGGCTATTGAGACGTTGGATAACTCCATTGATCCTCATTGGCACATGGTTTGTAGTGCACCTGGCTCACCCTGCCTCCCCCCCTAGAGGTCTGTGGTAATCGAATCATTCGAATCTGATTCACTCGTGCCAGAGAATGCACTTTATTTACAACCAGATCATGTGATATCATTTGATTGTATAGACTGGGTCATGTGACTTAGACTGCAACTACACCACTAGGTCATGTGACTTGTACTTTTTATAGCACTAAGTCATGTAACTCTACTTCAACTACACCACGAAGCCATGTGACTCCACTCGAATTATTTAAATATACAGTACAATGTCATGTGACTTACGCTTGACTACACCACTAAGTCATGTGACTCACAGAGCACCACTTCAGGAGCACTATATACCTCAAAAAATCATGCAATGCGTGTGAACCAAAAATGATGACATTTTCTCCTACTTCACGTAGTATGGTAGAGAGGATTAGCATGGTCGTATGTATGTATCTATATGGCTTAGCATGGTATAGCTGTACCTACAGTGCAAATGAGTGGTAGAGAGAGCTAGCATGGTATATACACAATTTGTGCGTATGTAAGGAGTGGCAGATAGAGCTACAATGGTATGTGTAATAAGTGGTAGAGTGAGGTGGTATGGTATAGCTGTACAATGTGTGTAATGAGTGGTAGAGTGAGGTGGTGAATGTGTGGATGAAAGGAAGAAGAAGAATGCACAACACATCGGGAGTCATTAAACGGGTCACTGAGCAATGGCCAACTCTCGCCGTCTCCTCCGCCCCACACCAGCTGACAGTCTCTACTCCCTACAATAGTCACTCTCTCTTCCTACATACATACATAGTATATACAGTACCTGGCATAGCTCATACTCTACACATATAGCATGCTTTCTATATCCATACATACACATAGCTATAATACAGTAGTATGAAGGGTCCCCCTATACTTCTCATAACTGGGATGGCATACTTGTTGTTGTGAGCATCGCCAATATACATGTAGTAATAGTGAATATAATAATATTACAATTGTTTGCTGTTGTGCTTTTGGTTGGTACTGCCTTTCACTTTTTGTCTCAAGTATACATAGAGCAGTTCTCACTTAGCAGGCACAATACACATACGTATTATGTATACACTCTAATGCTGTGTTGTGTTGTGTGTTGTGCTGTGTAGATGCATACAATGGATACACTGTATTGCTGTTGTTGTGTTATGTACATGTTGTATATACTCGAGTCCCATCCACGACAGTTCCCTTCTTTGGAAAGAGCTGACATGGACGGTGTGTGTCGAATTGTTTGTTGTGCACTTGCCCTCCATTGATGTCCACCGTACTACAGTATATTATACTTACTACTAATATGACTTATATACACCCACACTACATATAGTATGACATTGTATGCTTTATATACAGTATAGCACCCTCAGTACAATAACATTGAAACATCATGAGAATGGTAGCTTCCATTGCACTGCACAATTTATTCCCTCCCTCTGTATTAGAGTTGACTTGTAGTACTAGCTAACTACCTAATATAATACCATGTACAGGAAATTTTAATGTTTGTATTTTATGTGTGACTTCCACTGCCACTAATTCTTGTAGATGGCTCAGTGTGTGTAATATACTATTATTGGAATAAGAATAATTATACATATTTTTTAATTCTTTGTTTGTGTGTTTAATTTTAGCATTTCTGACAGCACACAAAAGTTTGTTTCAGTCATGATAATTTAGCGATACACTTCATGTTGGCGTAGGATTTGGGGGTAACTGTGTACATATCATTATTACAATATAATACATTCCAAGTCAGTCTTCACAAAGAATACGTAGCTAACTGCTGTGGACAAGACCCACACCCATGGATTGGACTTGAAACCATGACACCATGCATGTGCTCTACCAACTGAGCTATACCAGGCACAGTAGTATGCACACCAGGTGCAAGTATTGTATATACATACCTGTCGAATGAGTGAGGCATAAGTGAAGGGCGGTCTTTGGTCGACATTTGCGTACCGTGGCATTGCTTTTCTTAGAGCTTCTTGACTTTCTGTTAGAGGATAAGGAGAGAGAGAGAGAGAGAGAGAGAGAGAGAGAGAGAGAGAAGATTCTATATGGCAGCACATATGGGATCTTACTCTACCTATAGGCCCACCCCATGTTTGGACAGGTATGCACACAGCTGATAGTTGTTGACTCTCTCACTCTGTTCAATGATTAGCCTCCATGAGGCACCTCTTTATACCACCAAAGTGGCTATCGCGGTCACCATTGCACAAAGGTGCGCCTGGGCTTTGTGGGCCTAGTAGGCACAGGTGACAAAGGCCCACAAGTTGGAGCCCCCGCAAGTCGGAATAGAGAGAGAGAGAGAGGGGGAGAGAGAGAGAGAGAGACAGAGGGAGTAAAGAAGAAGAAAGAAGAGAAGAATATGGAATGCCAACGAAGAGGAAGAAACAGGAGAACAGGGGAGAGAGAGGGAGAGAGACATACGATCCACCATTAGTTACAAATAACTGAGGGTTTAACAGGTAATTGTCATCATTGTGAGTAAGAGACATACCAGACATGACAGAGGACAAGGAGGAGTGAGTGAGTGAGTCATGTGAATAACCAATAATACTAGTATGTCAATACGTAATAATACCACACTGCATGCTTGCAGTATACAACACACATTGGTCTGAGCTCAGTTAGGCAATACTTATTAGAATTAGCAAAGTTAAAAAGCAGAGCTAGAGAGTGATATATTAATAAAGTAAAGCTTAAGCCTGTAGTACATTTTTTAAAAAATCAGTTTAGAAATGGCTAAAAATCTTTTGAGGGGTGTTTAGGGTGAAGCTATAATTGGCACAAAGTTGAAAAGTGACAAACACTATAGAGTCATATAATATGTATGTATAACAGTAAAAATAATCATACCATGAGAAAGCTTGAGGCAAGGAGGACCTACATAATCTAAGTCTGCTGCTGAGCTTGATTTGCTGTATATTGTACTATGGTATATATTTAACTTGATTCGCATATCTGGCTATTTCACTTATCAGACCGTGGCCCGGTATATAGTACCATTGATGCCAGATAACTGAGGTTCTAATGTACACACGGCATACTGTTACGTAGATAGTAACTGACCGTCATAGGCAACAGGCGATGGTCGCTCCCGAGCTGCTTGTCTAGCATGACTTCGAATCGGTCCCGGAGCCTCGTTCAGAGGGAGAGGCTGGAATGGACCTCCGTTGACGTGGGATATGGGAACGAGACGCGTAGAAGGAGGCTGGATGAGAGAGTCCAGTTTGGGAGGAGTGAATGTGTTGGCGAGGACGCTCTTGGGTCCTCCAGGAGAAGCTACATGAACTGCATAATCAGACAGTGGAAGATGGTGTAGGGAGAAAGAGAGAAAAGTAAGAGTGAAAATCAAGTGTTAACCACAGTCACCATTGTACTATAGTGTGCCTGAGTTTCGTGGGCCCAGTGAGCACAGGTGACGGGACGCCCTTTGAGTCGGGCATGAGAACAGAGAAGAGAGGAGAGAGAGGTACATACATACATACATACATACATACATAGGAGGAGTAAGATAGATTCAACGACTAGCCCCTACAAGGCATATAGAACATCTCAAGTGGTTGGTGGTAACTGTGGTCATCATCACATAAAGTGCACCTGGGCTTCGTGGGCCAAGTAGGCACAGGTAATAGGACTTTCACTAGTCAGACATGAGAGAAACAGGATGATAGAGTACCTCATTGGGCTGCTTCGTGGGCCCAGCAGGAATGAACCCTAAAAACTAGGCAATGTGTATGCTGTGCAGATAAAGAGTTACTACAGTAGAAGAGGAATAGTGGGTGGGTGGCTAACTAGAGGCCCCTGACCCCTTACAATGCATTAAATGAGTGAAGAGTATGATATACAATATGAATGTACAGTATAGTACTACCCTCCAGGGACATTTTTAACATTCTTACCACCAACCATCTTATAATAATGTGACAATCCTTAAAATCTTTTCTGTACCTCCTACTCATCCCTCCGTTTGCATCACTCACTCATTTATCCACCATTCTATCAACCTCACTCTCTTTCTCTCTCTGTTCTCATGCCCGACTCGTGGGGGGTCCCGTTACCTGTGCCTACTGGGCCCACGAAGCCCAAGCACACCTTTGACCGCAGTTATACACCACTTAGAAATGTTCCGTGCCTTCTCTCCCAATCTCTCTCCTCACAACTCACTAGGAGGTGGTGTGTGAAGTTGAATTGTCTGTTGTTGTTGTTGTTGTTGTTGTTGTTTACTGTGATCAATCTTTAATGAATTCGGTACGGTTGCCGTGGCAACAGCAGTAGTTCCGCTTACAGTGGGCGTCGTGGCCCCAGTAGCAGTTCCCCCCTGACCAGCCGAGCCCCCTCCACCACCACCTCCTCCTCCTCCGCTTGCTTGAAGGGGAATGAAAGTGGTCGCAGGTTGTTGGACGACGTAAAATGGTTGTCCACTTTGATCAGTGTAGACGGCCTGTACCAGAGGCATCCCAGTCTGAGCCGATTTTATCTGTCCGACAGGGGTCAGCGAGGTCAGAGTCTGCGGAGAGGAAGTGGGCGTGGCTACGACAGAACTCCCGTCGATCTGTAGTCCCGGAGTTGTGAGGTCGACGTTGTATGGCTGTGCAAATAATTATGAATGATGTAATGATTGGAAGAAATGATGTAATGTGAACTCACGTCAGTAATGTTGAGGTGTCTTTTCATTGCTTCTAATCTCGATTTTTCTGATTTTAGCTGTGGACCACAATGAGAAAACAGTGGTAAAGAGGCTTAGTGTCTCTCGCTCTGTTCAATGAATAGCATCTACTACAAGCATGGAACATCTAAGTGGTAACTGCCACTATATTGCACTAAAGTGGGTAACCCTAAAGTGTGCCTGGGCTTTGGGGGCCCAGTAGGCACAGGTGACAAGACCCCCCTCAAGTTGGGCATGAGAACAGAGAGAGAGAGAGAGAGAGAGAGAGAGAGAGAGAGAGAGAGA